>BMAO01006337.1:0-44130 GCA_019973975.1 Trichonephila clavata | reverse complement strand
GGACTTTACATGATAGTGAGTGTTCGAATTGTCGAGAGTTTTATAAGATAACTTCGAATTATTGCGTGTTGTAGTCTGACCAGCCACACAGATTTACTTCAAAATAATGAGTGTACCAAAACGCATTGTTTTAGTTCGAAATATCAAGAGTTTTTCTAGGGACTGAGCATAGATGTATTTCGAATTATCCAGATGTTCGTTTTATCGAAGGTTTGAATTAACGAGAGTCGACTGTATTTAAAACTAATAATAGAACAGCTGAAAGTATTTTCTATCGCCATTACAGAAAGACACTTATAAAAAAATGAATAACACAAACAGGTATCATTTACCCATTGAATATATATGTATTTACGTATTTTATATTACGTAGACGGATACCCTGAAGTCCTGTACGAAAGAAAGTACCCCACCTTTCTCGGAGTGGAAACGTTCTCGTCGCGTCGTGTCTGCAAATTACTAAAATTTAAGAACATGTAAAAAAAATAAAATCACATTAACTCGAAATATAATTGATTTTTTGCTATTTATCTAAAAAACCCAGTAATAATTTGTTTAAAAAAATTAAGTACGCAGTTTAAATATGAAGAAGTACAACACGTAGAATGAAACTTCGTTGGGGAAATAAATGCATTGGAATGTTTTTTTCATAAAAACTACCTTAAAATATTTCCTTTCATTCATTAGAAGTTTTTAGTCAGATTTTTACAAAAATATTAATGGCATAGTGATTTATTTATACAAATACATCTAATTGTGTGTATTGATATGCATATATATTAATTAAACTAATATAGTATTTACTATTTACATCATTTATATTTTTGTACATCGAATCAGTCATCGCGAACATCAAAAATTGCATTGCAATTTGAGTTCTTATTGTTTTCATTACCATACAAAACTGAAAGGATGCGCATAGTTTTATTGTAAAAAAAAATACATACTATTATTAACGCACTCATTTTCCCCGTTTCTGTAAGAGAAAATGTTTCTAAAGAGTCAAATGTAATTTAAAAGGTAATGAAAAAAACGTAGTTTTAAGTTCCTCAACGGCTCCAAATAGAACCCACTTAAGAAAATAATTTTAAAAAATCCAGCTATCCTTTTCTTTTAAAACATTGTATATGAAATATACTGTATTTCAATTGACATTGAATGGGGAGTATTGCATATATTTCACACAAATGCTTGCAATAAAACCATAACTTTCTGTGTGTGGACAATTCAAATATTCCCTCCAGTGAGTACAAAACAAAAAAGTCGTTCATATTCATGAAACTTAGTTATGAAGTACCACTTTAACAAGAAGACAAACTCACGACAACTGTCTCTATTTTCAATTGGATTGTATATTTCTTTCTAGAATTGCTAAATCATCATTTTTTAGTTAAGGTTTCCGTTGGAGAGTAAAGCTGTGGAAGCGTACATGCGATGACCGTTAAAACTAATGAGCTGGGATTGGAATCTTATGTTTGGGCTATCTTTTCTGAAAAATGATTAGCTGTTTAATTTAAGACTCCTATATGTAAGTTGAGAATTTAAATGTGATGTTTATAAAACCCAATCAAAATATAGTTTTCTTCATTGAATGGTAAATGGGGATCACAGTTATGTATTCATTAACACATTCTTAGTTTTTAAACAGGCTTATACATATCAATATAAAATTAGTTTTTATGAACAATTTTTTGCTTCAGTTAAAGAATTGAAATTATTTTAAAGATGTAATTTCTAAAATTTTAGTAAAAGAATAAAAAAAAAGGTGAAAATATGTTTTGAAGCTACTAGAGATATCTCTTTCAAGATAGAAACATATTGCAAACAGTGGGTGCTAATATTATTACTAATTACTTCATTTCAACCGACATTCATCAAATGAAAGCAAAAAAAAATTAACTGTACACAGATTTGATTTTTGTCCTACAAGTGGAATATTTAAAAGCGAATCATGCTCGATTCAAATACATGGCAACCTGATTTGAGTATCCTAAATGCTAATCTTAATCTTAATATTAATGAAAATCAACGAATGGTTTGTAATCTATATTTTGAAAATTAAAAGCAATTTCAGTAATACGTTTTTTAGACAAAGGAAAGGGGGAGCGCAGTAATCTACATTTTATTTAGAATTTATAACTTATACCCTATTTAAATTTGTAAGCAATGACAGCTTGATTAAGTTATCAAAAGTTTGTAAAACTAAAATATATAAACGCTCGTTCCAATTTATTAACTAAAATTGCTTAGTCAAATGAAAAATTCAAACAATGCACAAAGGAACAATTTTCACTTCAGACAATATTCAATATATAAACAAATGTTAAGAACTAATTTCTCATCCATCTCCTATTAACTCAATTATCTGAATACAATTGAAATGTTTAATTATTTTAAAGCCATGATGTGCGACAGGAATTCACCAACAAATATTCCCAGAAAGACTAAATTACAAATGCATCTAGCCTTACAGAGAACATCAGCTAGCATTTTCAATTAAATAAATTTTTTTATTATAAATAAAATAAACAGTAAAAATAAGCAAGTTTTGAGCACTCTATTTAGCTTTGACTGGTAGTATTCTTGTGTGTCGTTCAACAAATATTCTTTTTAGGGTATACTTATCTGTTGATTCTCTCGCATGTCCATAAATATACGTAATTCGGACTCTGCCTAAAGAGGTCACACTAAACTATTCGTAGAGCAGTTTGGATTAGATAGTATTAGTATTAGTTGGCTTCAATAATTACGCATCGATAATCGAGATATAAAAAATACATGGCAATTAAATACTTCAAAAAAATCTTTTTTCCGGCCTGAAGGAAATAAATTGTACTGAAAGAGCAAATTCCGCTGTTAGAAAAAATCCCCCCCCCCCGTCGTTTATTGGAAAGGACCAGTGTTCCAAAGGACCGTTACCCGATGCTAATCTGAGATTTCGTAATGGCTCAAGTACTATGCATGCGCGTTTACAGTCGTGGGATCTTTACTTTTTAAAACAATGTCATTATTCTTTCATTTGAAAATTGCAATAGTTTAATACTCGAGTCTTATGGGAAATCAGAAAGAGAAAGTATGGGCTTTTAAAAGGAAATTGAAGCTTCATATTCAAAAACTGTTAAAAATCCTGGTGCTTAGAAAGCTCTCTAAAATTTCTGGTGATGTAAGTTTAAAAACTCATAACTAACAATATACGGGTCTTACATTCTTCGTTGTTCAGAAATTATTCAAACTTCCCACAATTTTTCATTCTCTGTCTAGATATATCTTAAATGCTCGAATATAGAAAATTGCATTGTAATATATATCTAGTTATGTACTGTTTGATTCAGTGATTCTGAGTGAGTACTATGTGTTTAGAGCGCATTTATATATAAGACATAATTCCATCTTTCATTAAATAACTGCAACGACGAGTTATCCTGATTTAAAGCATTTAAAAGCTTCTATTTACCATTAAAGTCTGCAGAAAGTGCTTGAATGATGCATTATATAAACTATGTTGCAACTCTTGTGATCGTCGTACCATGGCTTCTTTTTACACACGCAAATAAATTCATTCTAATGACCCAAAAGTCTCCTAAGACACTGCAGAAACACTTCCTTTGACATTGCAGTACTCACAAATTTCTATACAAAAAGCCTTTTTTTCTGAACACTCTTCTGACTGACCAATAGTCAATAAATATCCAGCCTCTTGACTGCATTAAAAGTCGATTCTCGACAGGATAGTTGAAAAGGATCAAAAAGAAATACAGCTGAAAGGGGAGATCTTAGAAGTAAGACTCGCTGTCCAAAAACCTGTTGTTTTCATCCACAAATACTAGGCTAAGTCGTGTGAATAAAGTGCTTGTAACTGAATTATTTGCTTTGGAGTTTTCTACCATCCAAAATTCTTCGACAGTTGGTTTTCAAATTTCGAAAGAATTTCAAAGCTGTATTGATAACTAACTTTAACCTATCGCACTAATAAAAGTCATATTCTTTTAAAAAATATTAGCCATCTGTATTTTAATACGTTTTTTCAGCGTAACTCTAAAGTAAAATGTGGCTTGAATTTTAAAACTCACGCGTTTGTACAGTTGAAATTGCCACCCATCTGCTACAGTGGTCAGTGACGCTGACTGCTCTGACGTTGTGTCTGGGTTCGAGTCCCGGAGAAGGCATGGATGTTTGTAAATGAAGAGTGCCCCTTTACGGCAAGAGGGTACTCTAAATACCCATCGAGCTACCAGTCCTCTCGTGAGGTTGGCGGAAGGGGAAGAGAGGTGGGAGTGCCCTGATCATCCCTAGGTTGCTCTCCTTCAAAATTGTAGGGGGGCTGGAAGAACCAATCCAAAACGTATAGTCACCTGCATGGTGCTCAAAGCTACGGGTAACGACAAGCATATAGTATTAGCACCTTGTCACAATGACATTCATCAAAGAAATCGGATTATCTAAATCCTTACGTGGAGGAAAATAAATTGAACGTTGTCCTTTTGTTTTTTCAAATTATTAATCTAAATCTATATTTGTGAAAGTAATTCTCACAGAAAAGCAATTTGCATATTTTTTTTTATATAATAATATTGCAGATTGGAATCTCGATTCAAACAGCAATTGAATTTTGCACACAGAATAAAACTGCAACAACCAATTTCATACCAAATTTAAAAATGTAAGGGAAAAATTAAAATGTTTCTACTTTATTAGAATTATCAAAACGTAAAAAAATATCCCACTCATGGATTAACTTTGTAAAAATATTTGTATACTTGATCTCTTATCTGAAATTCACATATTCGCATCAAAATGCGAATAAAGATTGCTCGGCGCTTTTCCGTAAAGAATCAAGTAACAAGGCTAATGCGATTGTAGAAATGTTTACTCGAAACATAAATGAATTATTCTGAAAGGTTAAATTCTGAATCTATTTTTGTTACTGAACGACAAGAATCCCAGCACAATTTCCTTTCGTAATAATGCGTCGCGAATTAAATAAAATCAATATTGAGCAGAAAGTGAAGTGGACTTTCACAGGAAATATAAAACTTAATAAAAATCATCTTGAGCAGGAATAAAGTGTGAGATTGAGAAATAACAGAAAATATCAATTTACAAGAAAATAATTAAAACTCGAATTGTTTCTTTTTTTACTAAATTTTATTTTAAAAAATGAATATTATGTATTTAAATGAATCAATGTTTTTAAACGTCATCGGTCTTTAAAATATGACCGAGTATCCAAACATTCAAAATCGTCTTCACTCTTTTTAAATACACATTTGTGACCTAAATATTATTCAGAGTAAATTATGTAGAAATGAAACATATTTGTTTTGTTTTTTAGAAAAATCAAATTGCGCTGGGAAGAATTTTCCAAAATAGAACGTATAAGGACCAGGAAAAAACAATAAATATATAATTCGGAAAATGAATTATTATTTATTTTTGGCTGCTATTCTAGTGGAGCAAAGGAAATATATAATACATTTTGATTTTTTTATCAATCAATTAGTTCCAAAATAGAAATTGAAAAAAAAATGTTTAAAAAATCTTTAAAAGACAACTTTGTATTCACAACCTGGTTACGTTAAAAAACTTAGGGGAATAGAATGTTGAAAATTTTACATAGCGCGCATGAAGTACATGCAATTCAAAAGTATTGTTATTATGAGAAAAAAGCATAATTATATGATTTTATCCGTTAAAGAAGCCTACATTTCTCCATGAAATCCTTATACTAATTTTATTCCATAAAACTGCTTGTTTTTTTTTTTTTTTTTTTTTTTTTTTTTTTTTTGCGAATGCATTAAAAAATATGCATAAGGAAAACAAAGGGGGTCTATGACCTGACCATAAGGCGAAAAGAAAAAGATGGAACAATGTTATTTAAGAATCTTGACTTTAGAAAATACCATTCGACATGAAAACTGTTTGTGGTGTGGATAAATTAAATAACAAGAAATTTCAAGGAATCACTTACACTAGTTATTGCTCGACCTTATTTCTTCAACACACACACAAATCGAAGAAAAAATGTTTGCTTTTAAGAAAAATATTTCCTTGCAGTATGTTTTATTTATTTGTTTATTGTTATCTGCTTTTTATGTGAACAGAAAATATGTAAGGAGAGAAATAACTGTGTAGCACACCCCAACCAATGGTACTGAAACAGGAATTTCGAATAAATCCAAAAAAGAACTAAAATTAAATTACCTTGATAAAATTTGGAATATATGCATGTGAATGTATTTAAATTCTGACTGTTTTCATATCCAGTACTGAATGTTTTATTTAAACTAACTTGTAATTTAACCATTCAGTACTTTTTTGCGAACAATTTTATAAATTACCCCCATCTAATCTAACACTTCTCGCTTGATATAATTTAATATACAGAATATCAATCCGAAATGTTAAAATAACCTTTTCAATATTCATATGTTTTATCAAACAGTATATAATGAATTAATATTTAACAGATGTCACAACAAAACAGTGTGAATGACTTTCACGTTTACAAAATGTCAAAAGATTAATTTAATTTGAAAGAATGATTGGAAATTTTCGTTGTCCGTAATATGATAGGGAAACAAAGTATCAGATATTCACAGATATATAATGTAATACATTAGCAATTCCTATGCGCGATGCAAGGTTTAAAAATATTTTCCAGTAATAAAAGCAATCAATTCTCTAAGCGCGAGATATTTTAATAAAGGAGAAGTTCTAAAATCATAAGAAATCCAGTGACAATAATCTGGGATTGCAACATGCAACACTATTCGATGGCTTAGTTGCGGTCAAGTTCTGAATGGATTTCTCAATTTATTATTAGAAATAAAGATCTTGTTTTAACTGAAAAAAACAAAAGCTTTGATGAGTTTTCACAAACCGATTGGTTCATTCGAACTCATATTTTATATAACCATTCAGCAATGAATTGAAAATTTAAAACCCTTAAGGAAATGGTATCATTGTATTATTAATGCATGAAAATATTAAAAAATATCTATGACGAGACTTGACATCTTTCACTAAAGATCTGGAAATGTAAACAATGAAATAGTTTCCTCAACAACAAGAAATTTTCAAAACGTAGTAACTTTTCCCCGTATAACACATATTTGATATTTGCTTCGATTTTTTTTATTAGCTCTTCGTTTTAAACCCACATTACGGCCACTGGCGACGGATCTCGTAATTTTCAACCTCAGTCAAGTGACAAATACGACACCTGAGCTAAAACCTGACTCAAAGCACATCTGTAATAAGGTTTACAAGGAATTCTTCTCATAATATTTGTGCTTTTCTTCCCTTTTTTTTCATTAAAATACTCAGTGTAAGGTGTCATCTGGCGTTGTAATTCATGTTATTTATTACAAATTAAAAATATTTTCTACAGATAGACCTTTTTTTTTTGTTCTTTTTTTGTTGCAAAATTTGTAAAATTTAAAGAAAATGTAATTTTTTTTTCTTTACATAATTCTAAAAAATGAAAGCTGGGAAAAAACATTTTCACTACATTTTTACCACATCTCCATAATATTTACATTTCAGTTGCTAACTTTCTACAAAAGTTCTAAAATTCGTCATCACGATTACACTGTGACAATATCGAACAAAAAAAAAAGGAAATTGTTCTACATGCAATAAGATTATTTATTTTTAACCTTCATTACATTTAGCTTAAATAATACGGAAATGGGAATTTGATTTATTATTCGGAAATGGGGGAAGGGAGATTAAACTTTTTTTTTACTTTAATCACATTGAATATTCGATTTCAATAGAAATTAATTATGGAAGCAAAGCCCACTATAAGGATACCGATTTGAGGACGAGAACCTGAGAATAGTTGTATTTACTTCTAATAATTTTACATTGATTTATAAAAGGTAATGGATTTTTTCTTGAAGAACTTTGAATAATTCTTTTGAAATTTTTTTCTTAGAAACGTCTTTCATTGACCGTAATTCATTCTTCTGAGATCTATTGCCTCTAAATTTGGTAATAATAAAAAAACTGCCAGTATATCAAACCACTTCACAAATCATTACAGCTTAATTTACTGTCAACGTTATGTTATACGTCTCGAAAAAAAAAAAAAAAACTACTGTTCCTTTTTTCTCGTCAGTCAAGTTAGGTTGTTGATTTTAAACGAACTATTTTTTAAAAAAACATCTCGCAATAAACAAGAATATTCTACTTGGACATCATTCCAACGAAGCAATGCGAAAACTCACTAGTTTAAAATATAAACCAGTAAAGAGGAAGGTAAGTAAAGGATATATATTTTTTTAAATAATGCAACGAAAGAATTAAAGTCAAATAAAAATAAACACTTAAATCTCATACTGAAGTAGTGTGTCTTCATAGAAAATTTGTATGAAATTTTTCGTTGAAATATCACTCAAATCCATTTTTATTTTTGTTCTCTCATTTTTGAACGCATGAAATCGAAATTTATTAATAATGTGTGTGTGTGTGTGTGGTGTGTGTGTGGTTAGTGGTAATCTTTCTGCAAGAGTTCCAAAATTTACAAACCGTTGCTTTGTAATATGAATTTTAAATATTTGTACCAAATTTGTCTTTGAAATTCAGCATTACTAAATATAAAGGCAAGGAACAAATAATTTCCACTGTCTAGAGAAATCGTATTTTACGAAGTTCAAAAATAAGCACTGAGAATTATAAAGAGAAAGAAAAAAAAGATAATAGGAATATTATAATGAAAAAGTGAGAAGAAAAATAAATAAGTTGGGCAAAAATAAACACGATCTCATTTATTCCTGTATCCAAACTATTTTATTTAATAATCCTTCAGAAAAAAAAATGTCTCCCTTTTAACGATTTATTTTGTCTTCGGTTTCTAATTTCCATACCTTTTAATTTAGCAGTGACATCAGTTTTTTTGTTACATATGCTCAATGATTACAGCTACATGATGGGATCTCCAGCAACTTTTGAGTAGAAATGTTTCTATAAAATAGATTTTTTGTCCCTCGGAAATAAAAAGACAAAAATAGAAGACTTTGACATAGAAGTATTATTTTAGTTTTTTCATGAAATTTTATTTGTGGAATTGCGTCGTACATTCGAAATTTAATTCCGTTGACCACTAAACGATATTTCTCAATTTAAAAAAAATACATATCCAGCAATATTTTTCTTTTTCTTTTTAGAGAACTATTTATTAAAAAAAAATTACATTATTAATTGACATAACATACTAATCCATACAGTTTTCTTCGTATATGAAAATAGAACTCTTCGTAAACATAGTAATATAAATGGGCTGTGAATGTCGAAAAATTTTTATTTATGTATTTTTTTTCAGGACACTTTCCCCACCCATTTCTTCCTCGAGCAAAGTTAGTTAACTATTAATCTCAACAGAGCTATACGTAACGATTTTCGTAAAACAGGCAAAGTCCCAAGGTATATGAATGTTTTTGAAGACTTTTGTCTTATTAGTTAGTTTGGAAAGGTACAACGGCTGTCTATAATCCAGGCATAAAAAAAAGCATCTCTTAGACGCTTCTGGAAATGGTTCGTTACAGAGTATCAGTGCTCGTGACTTACACGCTCAATATTAGAAAAAAAATACACAGAATTGGGAATGGTATAAAAGGAAAACAAGCGTTTCCTATACTAGAATTTGGTTCAGTTGACAGCAACATATAAGTGGATAAATACCGTTTGGATGAATAATTTTTTCCAAAGGTAGTTTATAAAACAGTACTAAACATATTATAATGACTTTCAAAAGTGTTAATATTACCGGTAGTGTAGCCTTTTCAACTGAAGTAATGACAATACAATCGAAATAGTTATGACAAATGAATTGTTATGTTGGTGATAAATATAAAATTATGAGGATGATGATGTTACCTTATTGCTTTATAGTTTTTAAGAATGTGTTTGTTTTTTTCATTTTGGTCCATTGTCAGTATTTGCAGTTTTTATATCGCTATTGTTGTTTTTCTTGTTTTATATCAACAAATTTAATAGATGATTAACATTTTTTCTTACTTCCCGCCCCCTCCCTTTGATTTGCAAATAAGACATGAAACTCGTATCTTGAAAAATAAATTAAGGCATAAAACAATCGTGTGTTGTACACACAGAGCCGCTTACATCAGGATCTGGATAAAATATTCTGAAGACGATGGCACTGGTTAAAAAATTGGGACTTAATCGAGTTTTTTTTTTTACTTCATCAAAAAAATGGTTCAGATCAGGGGTACTCAAATTTTTTTCTCCATGGGCCACATACACATGACTGATATTTCCCAAGGGCCGCCTCAAGAGAATAAATAGAGGGGGAAAGAGGGGTCATACGACAGAAAAAATTTAAAAAGTGGAAAATTGATCAAAATCTTGAAAAAATGCTTGGTTTCAATTTTAAGACTGTATTAACCTTTCTATCAATAACATCACATACACACAAAAGAAATTGGTTTTGAGCATTTTTATTAAGTTATGGGTAGATTCGAATTAATTTCATCCTGACCACACACCCCTGTGTTTAGATACTACTTTCAAGCAAATTGTCATGTACTTTAAAGTTTTAATTTTTTACTTTGAAAAAAATCCAAATTATTTTAATTTCCAATATTAATTTATCGCGTGCAGTGGAAGCAAAAAGTTTTAAGTGCATTGTTTTTAGGTGAAATGTATGTATACAATGCTATTATGTTTTGAAGTCATTTGTTCGAGGTAATATCCCAGGATTTAAGACCCGCCGTGTAGGGGCGCGATGAACGTTAGATCTTTCGAGAGCACAAACATCCTCCTGATGATGTGGTGTGGTAGTTAGGAGAAGCTCAGGTGTCACTTGACTATGGTTCAAAATGACGAGGACCGTCGCCAAAAGCCCTCGTGTAGCTGAACAGTGAGACGTTAATATTCACTAGAGTTTCTGATTTCCCGGGTTTTTCCATTCCCGGGAAAGTCCGGAAAAAAACGGGAATGTAATTGTCGTTCCCGGGATTCCCGGGAATACATCAAAATGTTTAAAAAGTTAAAAACAAGTTATTTTTAAATAAAATCACTAATCATTTTTAAATAATGATACATATAAATTACAAAATAAATTCTTTTTTATATAATGAGCTAATAAGTACGAAAGATATATGATAAAAATTGATTATTCATTTTTGAAATAGGATTTCAGAAAGCATAAGCAATTTATACATTTATCCCTCAGGCATAGAAAAAATGTTACAGTTAAAGATTTTGTAAATTAAAAATCTCGGGGGAAAAAATCACTTTTGAAAAATAATTACTAAAATTAATGTTCCTTTACTGACTCACTGCGTTTGAAAATTAACCAGTCAAAGCTGAATCAATTATTTCTCTAATGTTGCTACTAAGAGATAAATATTAATATATACTTGAAAACTCATTTGCTGCCGAAGTGCCGATTATGTAGGTTAAACATATTAATTATTGTATTTAAGATATTATATTTTTTTACCGATTTCTTGTTTATGGACTTGTTGTATTATTGTTACATAAATATAAATAAATATTAATATAAGAATCTCACACGCGAAAGTTAAGTTTAGAAAAATAATAAATAAGAAAAATTGCGCGATTTCTTATAAAAATATTTTTCCCCAAACAGTTTGTGGGTTCCCTTTTTCAAATTGCTGGTTCAATTAAATAGCTCATAATAAAGACAAGTATCCGAATTTTTTTTAAAAAAAGATTAAATAAATAACAATTTTAAGTATTAGTACTTACATTATCCACGTAAATCTAGATCATGGGACTTCGATCACATAGTTCTGGTAGGCAACGAAATGCGATTGCTTTAAAAACTCAATTATTTCTTGTTAACGAAGTTCGATACACCCACGGCTATCTGTGGAAAAATTCTCAACCCCAAAGTTCTCATATTACACTCTTACCCCACAGTTGGGGTAGCGAACATTCTTTCGTCCGGAAGTTCGGGGTGAACGATCGCAAATTGCCACAGTAGGTTCAGTTAACAATGTCCGAAATAGAAATCTATGGTAAGTCGAAAATAGCTAACTCATAGATAGTTCAAGTCCCGTGTGATTCCCGGGAAATCCCGGGAACGAAGTCTAATTCCCGAGAATGGAAAAAGTACAAAAATCTTATCATTTCCCGGGAACCCGGGTTGTTCTTTAAAAAAATAAAGTTCTTCTGAAAATTAATTTTTGTCAAATTTGTCTCTGCACTTAGTTGGATGCCTTAATGCATAAATAATTCTTTTTTTTAAATTTCCAATGGAGCTGCGGATTGGTATTTCCCGAGGGATTTGGTGTCTCTATTTAGTCCGGCATCATAAAGTTGGGAGTGTCATGAGTTGGAACCTAGTACTGCTGAAGACCCTTCATGTAAGGAGGTGATGATGCACGTTAACTCTGTCGAGTCTCAAAAGTCCTTCCGCTGAGGTGGTGCAGAATTTAGGAGAGTCACTTGACCATGGTTAAAAATTTCGATGTCCGCCACAGAAAAATTTTGAGTAGCTGAGCAGTGTGACGTTAATATTCATTCACTCACCATAAATTTGGTATACTAATCATCGCATAATTTTGGAGCCCACTTTCCTTCCCAGAGGGAGCACCCGAGCTCTGACGATGTGAAACTCTACTAGGAATTTAATTTTTTTGAGAAATCTTAAAGCTAAACAGGCACTCTAATAATCAATATCATACCGCATAATCATACGACATATGCACTATCGATTTTTTGCATCGTGAAAATCCACCGACTTGGGCAGGATTCAAACCTCTAAACCTAAGCATACAAGGCCAGCGCAAAACCAACTACAACACCTAGCCGACACATAAACAATTTCTGAATGTTGAGAAATAGAATTTTTTTAAATTTAATTCAAAAGTATTTATATATTTACAAATTTATAAATACCGCCTTTCTGTGTATGGCAAAAAAAAAAAAACGTAATCAAATTTATAGCATTTACGTAGAATAGAAAGCGTAAGCATTTAGTTTCTGATATTTCATCCAAGATAGAAAAAAATAAGCCCATTATCGTCAAAGTGAATGTGTACATGCTTAAACCGGATTACAGAAATAAAGCATAAAATATTTCACTCAGAAATAAACAATACATGCATGCATTCTTCTCGACACGAATCTGCGTACATTTAACTAGAGCAGACTGCAGACAAAAAGAAAACCATTCCTAGAGACATTCAATGATTATGAAGGTAACAAAACTTGTTGAACTATATTGCTGTTTTGGGCGCCGCCAGACGAAGTTATGGCGTGTAAATAGTTTCACTAGGCAGACACGAGCAAAGTGCTTGTAAAAAAGAGTCCAGGGGGAACAGAAAACATTATTCTAAGAGTTTAAGATATATTTTTTTCCTGAAAACATGTTTAGGAAGTCTGGATGATTTACATCAGAAGTTTTCTTAGTGTTTCTTTTGGTCGTATCCCATTGTAGCATACCCTTTTGTTTCTGTGGTAGTCTAAATATATGATCCTACAGTGTTTTCTGATATTGTTTACATCATGGGGAAAAGTCTCGAACATTTCATTCTAATCTCATTTCAACATTTCATACTAATTCAAAGAATAGTTTATTGACTTTTTATTTGATCTTAAAGCGATGCACTTTATTTTTTAGAATATAACTCTATCTGTTTGTGCATTTTAAGAAAAATACTTAAATGTAATTTATTATTTAATTGGATTTAAAATATAAGCCTCCTAACTGATTTTTGAAAAAAAATTTGCAATCAATTTTTTTAAAGAATCAAAAGCATAGAGTTAAAGTTGTTTTAAAATTATATTACTATTATAAAGGATGAATAAGTCTATATACAATCAGATGGTAAAAGGGAAAATAAAAAATTAGTAATTCTATTTAACTTATTTTTAATATCAAAAAGAGTTTTTTCTTGCTTCGACAAGGTGTTAAATAATCACGTGAATTACAACAACCGGATGTTAACAAATATTTTTTTTCTCTAATGGGTCTGCACACACACATTAGTATTTTACCATTTGCAGACCTAGTACATTCCCCAGGAGCTGGTATCACTTTTTAGCAAGGCACCATATAGGCGATACCAATTACATCAATTACCGTAATTTTCACGTTCAGTTTACTCTCCAAAGAGAGGTATCTGAGCTCTTTACGATGCGAACCTGTACTTGGATTTAATTATGTCAATAGCACCCAAATCAAACAGATACTCTAGGGATTTTTTACATTACCATACGACATGGCCACTGTCGATTTTCTACATTATGAAAAGTCACCGATTTGGACCGGGGTTGAACCCGCAACCTTGGGTGCACAAGGCCAGCGAATAAACCAACCATACCACCCAGCGGGCTCTGTTAACAAACATGTAATTAACAGTCCCGGTTCCCCTCTTTCTCTTTTGAGAATAACTGTGGCAACAAATTTTGTCTAACAAAGAGATGTTTTAGCATAATTTTTTGATAAAAATCCACTCCACTTAATGAATCTAGACTAATTTTGCTGTTTAAAGCTCAATTTCAAATGATTTTTTTTTTTTTAATATTGTATGAGATCATGGAATGCAGAAAACTTTTCCTTTAAACCGAAAATAAATATCATACAAATTGAAATTGAAAACCAGTAAAAGGCGGTCACAGCAAGTCTGGTATTCTCAGTTGTTCGAGAAAAAACACAACTCACAATAGAAAATGTCTTATTTTCTTCTTTTGCGTATATTTACTTATTTTATTTTAGCGGGGAATACGTCACAGAACCTACTACCACGCGAACAGATCCAATCGTCTGTTGCACATAATGTATTTTACAGCCTGGCAGAATGTTCGCATTTTATACTTCACGAAATTCTTTTTATGATCATTGAAGATATTAAGTTCTGATTTTGTCGAGGGCTTTGGTTCTAGTGAATTATTATTTCCATTGAAAACAACCATCGGTAACACTCTAGTCCGTATTTATTCGGCTTTTGTCAGGGTTGTTTCCTGTGATTGGAGAGTTATAATGTGTGCATGAATAATGCACTTCTCAAGATTGGATTTCTGCAAAAAGACAAGGATTTATGCTGTCTTGTTTTCCTATTACACCGGTGTTCAAAATTAATAGAAGTTTTAGATTTTCTCGATTTTCTCTATAACTATTGAACAGATTTTGAGGAAATTGGATATGCATGTAGAATTGATGTAATGTATAAAATAACCATTCAACAGTTAAAAAAAGCACTCATGATCTTGCATAACACTTGAAATCGAAAGATATCAAACAGGAGTTACAGAATATATAAAAGTTAACTGGTTCTCTCCATATATTCTAATTATATATTCCTATGGAGACAACCAGGGACTCACTACCCTCCTTCCAGTGTCCGAGAAATCGACAATTACAATAGCGAAGGCTTGATGGTCTGGACAGGCAACATGTTCGATGACCTCCCACCCTCCACATTTTTACCAGAGTCACTGCTGCTGTGAGGTATAGCTACGTGGTTTGGGAACCCTATGTTAGCCTTTTCACTTGTACAGTTGGCCTGATATCATTTTAATCAATGATAAAGCGAGGTACATAGAATTCATTTACCTTACGAATTTCTGTTAAGGATATTCGCCAAATGGATTGGTCAGCTAGATATCATCCCTATAGAGTTTGCCTGGGATGCTTTTGAAAGGGCAATTGCAACTCTCGAACCCCTCCAAAATTCATCCAAGACATGAAAACAGTTTTTGAGCGTGTGGGATTGAGGGCCAAGGGAAATCATAAATCCTTTTATTTTCGGTATAAAATCATGGTGTGGGGTCTGTTTAAATGAAAGGGGGGGGGACCATACCCTCCATTAACCTTTTTTGTTATATTCTGCAACTGCTGTTTCATACCTGCCAACTTCCATGAGTGGTACGCATGATCGCGCGTGTGTATTTTAACTGTTAAATGGTTTTTTTGTATTATGTCAGCCATATACACATACTAAGTTTTATTGAAATCTATTCAGCAGTTCTAGACATAATAGATAAAACCTAAAATTTATCTTAATATTAAACAATGGTAAGTACGAAGCGTTAAAAGATGTAAAAAATGCGCGAGATAAAGTTCGAATGCAGAAAAATTCAGAAAAAAAAAACCCGAGTGCGTTTCATTTTATTACACAAACATTGTAAAAGTTGGCAGTATATAAAGAACGTAAACAATACTTTATACGAATGTATTAACCGTCAGATTTCGAATTTCTAATAGATGATGTATTCGAGTTAAAATATTTGTTTACGAAAAAATATTCCTTCTTATTTTCGATCCCTTGTTAATTTCTCAAAAGTGCATTTTGACTTAAGCTAACCCCTATTTAAGAGAGAATATTTAAAATTATTCTTTTTAATAGCTGGGAAAAATTAAATGTAAAAAAGGTAAATATTTGCGAACGAATTTCTAAGTCAAATTCTCCACATCGATTTAAAAATGTCTTCGTGAAATTTCCAAGGAATATGAACACAGTGAATTTGAGTCAGCTGATGAAGAATTTTAAATGTGCATTTGTAATGGTGCAACGAATTGGTGTTTACAGTATTTTAGCATTTCGACTCGGGACACCAATTTTTCGACTTATTACCAGACAAATGTAATCGATAATCAAGCTAAAATTTTAAAAAAGTATTACTTTTGTTTCTCATCTATAAAGAACAAATCTCAATTTTTGATCAATCCCTCCATTATTCTTTTTCCAAAAATATAACGGGGCCTTGTTGCTCCTTAGGGCAAAAAAGACTTTTTCAAACGCAGCAAAATCAGAAAAAGATTTTCTTGCCATTTGACGGGAAACACCTGCAGGCAACCACTCCGGCCATTCATAAACACATATTTGTGCGAGATTTCTGTATTTTTCTGCACATGAGTGCTACCAAAAGAAAAGACTGACGTTCTCTTTAAATAAGGAGAATGCCTATCCTCATAAACTTAGATCGTATTCTTCAATCGCTGTTTCAGTTTCTTCGGGGATTATGTGTTACTTAATATTAGAATAATAATAGAAGTTTTCTCTGCATTTAAAGTCGGATAAGTCTGTTATTTCCTTAAGCTTCTGTTGAATGGGAATTTTCATGTTATTTAAATATTGAAGGATAAAATAACAAAGTATCAATTATAAATGTTAGAATAATAATAGAAATATTTAGAATAATAATAGAAGTTTTCTCTGCATTTAAAGTCGGATAAGTCTGTTATTTCCTTAAGCTTCTGTTGAATGGGAATTTTCATGTTATTTAAATATTGAAGGATAAAATAACAAAGTATCAATTATAAATGTTAGAATAATAATAGAAATATTTAGAATAATAATAGAAGTTTTCTCTGCATTTAAAGTCGGATAAGTCTGTTATTTCCTTAAGCTTCTGTTGAATGGGAATTTTCATGTTATTTAAATATTGAAGGATAAAATAACAAAGTATCAATTATAAATGTTTTTTTCCTGTTTACATAATTATTGCTATGAGGTTAAAAAAAATGACTTTTTGAGTTGAAGTGTGAGGTGCAAGTTTCAAAATTAAATAGAATAAAAAAATAAGTTTGCTTGTAATATGAGATGAGCTTTCTGTGATTTAAAATGCTTAGTTTTCGGTATAAAATATAAATACGGGAGTTTTTATTGTATGTCGTTAATCAAAAGTTTATATATATCACAGAAAATATATTTGTATCTTTACTTTCGATATTTCTTTTTTTATTTATTGCAAGAACAATTGAACAATTTTGTGAAATTTCATTATTTACTCGTATGCAATAGATTTTATACAATAAATGGGCAGTTACAAAATCAAGAACTTTTCATAATTAAACTATTTCGTTAACCTGATCAAAATATAGATGAAAAGTTCATTTTACACTTTTAAATCCATTCTTAACCAGACTATTTTCAAAGCAGAACATTATAGACGCCCAAAATGATTTCTAAATAGGCTTTGTTCCCGCCGTCGAATATTTTTAATTGGTAGTACACACATTCCAGTTGACTCTTAGGCCAGCTTCACACGAGGCAATTTTGAATCAGTCAATTTTCTTTCTGCCACATATTTACTGGAGATTGAAGAGGAAAGAGAATTCCGTAAGGTATCCGACTACCCTAAAATTGTGAATTTTGCCAAAAATTGAGAAACTTTTTTATGGTTTTATTTTATAGGCCATCTTATTAGCTTTATAAAAAATACCAAGTTTATTATTTTTCATCCACTAAAACAAAAACTACAAGTGTTTTAGTAAAAGCAGATGCCACTACTTTAAGCGAGGTACCATACTTTAAAATGCGTTTTATTCGAAATGTGCTTATATAAATGCTCAAACGGGGACAGCGATTGCTCAAAAGGTTTTCAAAATAATTAACTGAAAATTTTTGTGTATACTCTGTATAATAGTAGAAATCTTTTAACCGTCAAATTTATCAACCACTGTCTTATTTCAAAATTTATTCCCTTTTGTTAATTTAATCATTGTTTTTAAGCAATTTCATATCATAATAAAGATAAAGTATTCTAGTTTTTGTAAAAATTAAAATATCTCTTATCCTGAAGGTTATTTCAAAAATGAAAAACATAGCAAGACATCAGAGTTGAAAAATTGCAAATCTGTTCATAAACTTTAGTACAGAATGGGCCACGTTTATGTTATTTTATGACAATTTTTACCCATTTCTTCCCATTTTAGTAATAAAAATTTCTTCTTCTTTCCTTAATTCTTGCATATTTTTCTTAAAATGTACTAAACAAATCTAAAAACAGCAAAAAAAAATCCCTATATTTTCATTTTTTTTTTAAAAAAAGTTGTCGCAAGTAGTTGGATACCTTAAGAATATAAAACTGGCAGAAAATGGAGTTTCAGGTTCATGGATACAATGATTCAGTCTTGAGAAGCAATAAAAAGAGCATTCTTGATTTTCAATACACAAATAGCCCCTTGTGAAGACCGTAGCATCCTCAATACTCTTTTAGGTGAGTCAACTAGTGGAGAGAAAAACGTGGTTTTCGAGTTCTTCACGGATTGACAAACCACGGAATGCTAGTTGATCGTGTGTGTGGGACCCACGCATAGATCCCGACTGTCTGTTTCGTCTGTTATGCGTGACACAAGTTGGCTCATGTCAAAAGACCCGGTTTTTAACTTATCCTCTTGATGAAACTATTTTGTAACTGTGATTTGAAACTAAAACCTCTTTCCGAACAGAAGACCTGATTTTATGCTAACGTAAATGCTATTTAAACCCTGGCAAAATGGGTGTTTAGGTTAATCCGGATAAGGAATCGTGAGCTGTTCGTTCTGAAGTTAGTATTCAAGCTACACTGCCCTTCAGAGCAGTGGAAATACTAGATAAATTTAGTTGACGATAGCAGTTTAGGAAGGAGTTGACAATTGATCGACAAGCGGATTAAGAGATAAGTTACTTTGGGTTAGGAGTGCTCACAAGGTTTTGAATTTGTTATAAGTTGATCATAAAGTGATGAGTCATAAATAAAAGTAATTATTTTTGTAACCTTGTCAGCTTCTTCAATGACCTACACTAAATTCTTAACCTTCTGGTTGTGACATAGTGAATAAATTCTTCAAACATTAGCATTCAGTGTGTCTTTAAATATCTATTCCGTGCTAGTTGGTTTGTTGAACGTGTAATTTTCTGCTTTTATTTCAAGGTTGTAAATTCAACATGGATATTTAACTGCCTTCTGATATTCCAAGTAGAATACTGTCCGAGTGAATTGTCCATTTCATGGGTTTTTTACCCTCTATTATTTGACTTAAGAGATTTATGAATATTCCATATATAATTTCAGTTTTAGTTGAGTTTAATTTTTAAATTTTCCTTACACATGACTGCAGTTCTTTCAATGGCAAGTTAAAAAGTTTGATATTACTCATATTTACAGAATTATTAAGTGAGATAGGTTTTTCTATCCATCTTCTCTTGGTATTCTGCTTTCATTTTACGAAGACAGCCAAAATAACGCTCACTGCATTATTTATAGTTTTTCACTGTTCCCTAAATAATAGAAAAGGGGAATTGCAAACTAAATATATAGTAGAAGTATCAATTTAATTAAGGCGATATGCATCACATATTCCCATTTACTTATTGATAAATTGAACCATAATGTAGTTTGCTTTTGTTGTATTAACAACTCGCATACCGACTCTCATTTTTATATTGTATTCACTTAAGTAAAAGCCTTTGTCTGTTCAAGGGAAATGGTAAAAATCTTTGTACAACCTTTGTACAAAAATCTTTGATTTAAGGATTTTTACAATCTTTGTTCTTTGCAATCAATGAATATGGATTAAGAACAAACCGGTTTTTTTTTTTTTTTTTTTTTTTTTTTTTTTGCACAAAATACTACTAAAAACTAACCGTTTAATTTTTTAAGGAAAAGTTTAAAAATTTATGAAGATATTTTAAAATGCTGCTCCTCCCACAACAAATGACGTACACACATTAAACTTGATTTACGAATACATCAGACTATTTACAACAACAGTTGCTATGGGTTTATGGCTAGTATGACTGATATACGTTAAATACTTTTTTTTTTCGGAATGCTTAGTGAAAATTCCTTAAAAAATGTGTAAATTCTAAAACCAACTATTTTTTTTTAAATATTGCTTTGATTTAAATGCA
Organism: Trichonephila clavata; assembly: GCA_019973975.1. Classification (NCBI taxonomy): domain Eukaryota; kingdom Metazoa; phylum Arthropoda; class Arachnida; order Araneae; family Nephilidae; genus Trichonephila; species Trichonephila clavata. The sequence goes on along the minus strand of BMAO01006337.1, from coordinate 23,515 downwards.
CACCGACTTTTTTTACATGTATTCATAGGTATATTTTTTTGAAAAAAAAATTCGCAGCATTTGGCACATTAGAAAAAAAGTCTTAGCGGTTTGAATGAAATTATTTAGTTTTTCTTTCTAAGGTTTATCCATTTTAAGTTTTAAGTTGCCATTGGGATGCGTATAAAAACTAACCTAAAAGTTATCATAACTGCAAAAGTTTTCTAAGCTTAAAACATTCGAAATTTGTGAGATTATAAAAAGTTACCTAAAAAAGTTATTTAGAATAAAAAAAAATTATATGAATTGTTGACAGATTTTGACTCAACAAAATGTAATTAAACTCACCGAGTATGTAAACAATAGAAATTCCAAAGCAAAACGCCCACCTATACTTTCAAGCTGAATGGAATTTTTAGGTATATTCGCTATATAACAGGTATCCCCTGTTTTTACGAAGAAGCCTGAAATATACGTGTACAATGCTTTTATGTTTTGAAGTCATTTATTCGAGGTATTACCTAAGCCTTAGAAAAAATAATACACTTCTAGAACCACAGCCCTTTAAGCTCAAAAGGAATGTCATTTCTTTTAAATAAGAGAAAAAGAGAATACTGATATGAAAAGACCACATCTTGTTTTGAAAATGTGATGGTAAAAAATTACCAGTGGGAATATTCAGTTTAGCATCAGTTGTATCATTTTTGGCAACTTTATTGCATGTGCCAGCAAAATGGAAAAGTGCCAATATAATACAAAAGAGATAAATGTGATAAAATTTAGCAGCTTAGAAATGGATAAAAAATCATAAATGTTACTCCTTCAATGAAGTATAATATAGAAGTCATGTCTTAAAAACATAAGTCAACAGTTGGAGCTGAGAAATAACTTTCATTAAAAGTACAATGGATCATTACAAATATTTACATACATTTGCAAATTAATATGCAGGCATTTATTGACAGCTTACAGCTTGGAAACCAGTAAATCTTTCAGCATAACAATCCAAAGCAAGCAGCCCCCCCCCCTAAGGCTGTGAAATAATAATTCCTTCACAAAGTACCTGCACAACTCTATACTCTCCCTGCCTACCAAGGCAAAGTAATATAATACTAGATAATTCCCATTGCATAAATAATGTTAATAATTTTATTTTCCTTTAAGTGTGTGCACACACAGTGGCGTAACAAACACCCCTGTAGTACGGAGGCCCAAAACCTGATAGCTGCCAAGTACTTACCCTTTGTAAAATCCAACTTAGGAGCCCCAAACCTGACTTTGAGGAGGAGGGAGCCCAAAAAATTTTCGTTACACCACTGTGCACTCAGTCTGTGTTATGTGATTTTCATAAAATTAATTGTTTCTCTTTTACCAATATGAAATGTTTCTATTGTTTCCATAAATATGTGGGAATGCAATTCCTATTTTGAAAAAAAAATATTATAACATTTTGGTAATACAATTGCATAAAAATGTCATTTTTGAGAGTACACGATGACTTTTGTGACAATATATATATATATTAACATAAAAACTCAATTTATTAAACATGTTTTTGATCTCAAAATGCTTTAAGTTTTAACTTATAAATAGCATTATGTTCAGAAATATTTTATTTGTTCCAGATTGAAGAGCTTTATCTTATTATTATTTTAGCTTTCTTCTTCCATATTTTATATATATACATTTAAAAACATTCAATTTTAGTGAGTGTATGCTGACTTAAATATTTTTTATTTGACTGTATATATATTTTATTCGCTGACTGTACATATGGACAAGTTCTACTGTAAAGCTTACTATGCGGGCATTACAGCCATTAGTACCCTTCTCTTCTGGTTACAGCAAAATCCTCAATGCTTTGAGAGAAAAAATTAACAAGGTATTTTATAAAAGATACAGAAAGAAATAATATAAAAACCTGAATTTGAAATCTATAGATCCTCTTCCTTCCATATAGTTCCAAAACTTGCATTAGAAGTTTGAAAAACTCGACTGAATTTCAATGTTTTCCCAATGATTAAGATTACACCGGAAGTCATTCGGTTTCGATTCACTGTTTTTGTTTACAAAGTAGAACTTGCCCATATCTTATTTGTAGGGATTTTTAATCCAACATATTTTAGAACTTAACAAAAATATAATATAAAAATATTGTGCTTGTAACATATTTGAGGTACAATCTCACACGGAACAATTTAAAATTTACATCAATATTTTAAAGTTATTTGTAAATACATTACAAATAAAAATACAGAATAAATAAAAAAAAAATTCAGTTGTTTCAAATACTTTGTTCATATTCGGAAAGTAATTTTCTCTTTTTTGTTTCGGATTTATTTTCTTCTGTAACCATCATACTTGCGTCAGTAATAATTTTCTCTACATGTCAATAACAGTATATTGTGAAGCGAAATATGTACACATGTTCGATTGTGGACGACCACCACTAAAACAACGGGCAGGAGGGGAGTACAGTTAAGGCTGCGATCAACATTGCTGCTTGTTAAATTTTAAAACATAAAATAAAACATTCTGTAAATCTCCTAATCAAAAAATATTAAGAAAATACAAAAATAATTTTTTAATATTCCTCAGGTGCTTCTCTTGTAATTATCTTGTGCCAAAATTTGAATACAGGATTAAGAAGAGACACAAGTTATACACAACTAAAGAAAAAATTCTTTTTTTTTTTTGCGTATTGTTATTTTCTTACCTTTGCAAACCTAGTTCATTCGCCAGGAGCTAGTATCACTTTTTAGTGAGGCACCGTATAGGCGACACCAATTGCCACAAGTAAAATTGACGCCCAGTTTCCTCCCCAGATGGAGGCACCTGAACTTTGACGATGCGAAATTGAAATTAGGAATTCAATATTGCTGAGAGACCCATGCCAAACGCGCACTTGAATGCGTTTTTTACATGCCCCATAATCAAACGACATACTCCCATATCGATTTTATGCGTTATGAAAGTCCTTCGACTTGGGCCGGGGTTGAAGCCGCAACCTTGGGTACTGAAGGCCAGAGACAAACCAACTACGCCACCCAGTCAGCAAATAAAATTCTAATTTATATGATTTCTTAGTAACTGTTATATAAAATGCTAAACAAAGATCTGTGCACAAATAATTTCCCACTGTTTATAGATTTAATTCTAAAGCAGTGCTCCACACATATATGAAAAAGATTCAATCACAATAACTTAATGGCGCAACTGCCCATGAGGGCCAAGGCTGTGTCCGAATACGTGACCTTGGGCCCTGAGGTGCAAGAGCTGATGTCCTGGTAAGGGGGTCAATCTGACGCGAACATTCCCAGTGTTAAGTTCCCAAGCAAGCGTGGTACTTATTTTTCAACCCACTGAACGGATGAAAGGCTGAGTCGACCTTGCCCAGCCCGGGGTTTGAACCTAGTACCTAAGGCGTGGAATCGCAATGCACTACCACTCAGCCACTGGGCTTTCACAGTAACTATTTGTGATATAACGTTAAAATGGCGCAACCGTAAGAAAAAGAAAAACAGGCAATGTTGGCGACTTAGGGGTTCAGTTTCGAAGATATATTTAACTTTATGGAGGATTAAAGCACCGATGCGTTCAGCGTTTTAGCATTAGTAAACGAACGATGATAGAAACAAAGAAATGATGTTTTAGAAGGAGAATATGCCATTTAAATGTGTAAAACATTACCGCAATTGGCCAATGGGTACCACAACCTTTTTCTCTCGTTAGCCGCCTCCTTCCCAACACTTTCAGCTTGCTAAGAGTTCGTGAACTGTACGTGGTATAATGTTGCCTCTCCAGTGAAGTCTGCATTAATGTGCTTCGGTGCCACGATTTATTGTTCTTCTTATTATTATTTTGTATTCATGATTGTAACGGGAACAATTATAATATTAAATTGTAAAATCAGAGAATAAATACAAATTTTCGATGTGCCACAACATATTATGCAAAGAAAAAATTCTTTTTAATGGTTTAAGTCAGTGATTCCCAAAGTGGTCTACATGGACCCCCAGGGGTCTATGATGACCTGCAAGGGGTCCACGCCAGCCAAAAAATAATTTGGGGGTCAATGAGATGTAAATGGGGGTCTACGATAGCTTAAACCACAGATCGTGACTTTAATTTTAAAAGAAAATTTAATCAAATGTAAACCGGATATACCTATTTAACAGCTTTATTTACTATATTTCCTGGGTTAATTTGCACTTACAAAAAAAAAGGCGACAGCATAAATTTTATTTAAAAAAGTCCATCATTTCAGTGGTTCTTGCCAAAGTGAAGTTAAAGGAATATAAAAAAAATGGGCGTCGTGAATTTTAACAGTTTCTCAATTTGTCAAAGACAATCTGCCAAAAAAATGACGGTTTAATCTGTGTTCAACATTTAAGTACCCTTTGTTCAGGTTTTGAAACTAGATTTGAGAATGTTTTGACTATGGTAATATCAAAGTAGGTAATGAAATCATGTTGTCACATTGAAAAAGAAAATGTCTGATTACAAAAGGAACTGATTTTAATAGCTTTAACGAAGACCTTAAAGTTAAGTTTAGAAGCGAATGTCAGCAATTTTGGCTTTAAAAAGATATACCGGTTACTTATTCCGAATTATGGAACATCTCAAGAAAGTTTTTAATTGCTTTTTCCAGAGTGGGGGAGTTTCAGCGCGTTTGCTGATCTCCAAAATAAAAACAGAAAGAAAAAAAAAAGAAAGATTGGATACTACTAACCGAGGAGACTTAGGGTTAAATCTAAAAAGATTATAAAGCCAAATGTTGAAAATTTTTTACTGAAGCAACAGATTCATTCACAACCCATTAAAAGCATTTATTATTTTATGCAACAATTACTTCATATATTAATTGAATTTTATTTTAATTAATTCTCTGAAACATACAATTTTTAAAGTAAGTAGTGCTGTACCAGCTGTCTAACAGCATTTAAGTTGATAAATTTGCAAAAATTTAATATTAGGTAAGTAGTCTACACAAAACTGAAAAAACATGGCAAGGGGTCTATGAGACAAAAAAGTTTGGGAACCTATGGTTTAAGCGATAGAAATTCTTTAATACCATTGCCTCTGGGTTGCTTAAACTGTTCATTGCAGTTACTTTTGTAGTTAATTTAATACTAATGAAATACTATGCTACTTACTTTACTATATGTAAAAATTATGCAATAACATATTTTGAATTTTTTTTCTAGTTGTACCAATTTTTCGTTAAAGTAATTTTTCCCGCACAGGATTGAAAAGAGATGTAGAAAAAAAGACGTTTTTATAATATGGAAATCGAAATTACCCATCACGGATATGCAATGCAGCGAAAATCATCATTTAAATGCATTTCTGCAGATAAACTCCTATGTTTATCAAACAAATTAAACAAGTTTAGAAAGTGTTCTTATTGCAAACTGAAATCTGTTTTAGCTCTACAGATTTAATATTGAAAGCTAGAATACTTTTATAATGTTGAGCAGATTAATAAGATCGTTGACGCTTTTGTTGTATTTATGAAAAGTTCATTTCCCTTTGTTTAACATTTCTGTGAGTAAATTACTATATGGTAATACTATAATCAGTACTTTTAAAGTGCTGCATAAAGTAAAACTTAGAACAACAAATAAAAACTAAATTCTGATCCCGGAACATTCCTACTTTGACGGATGAGTGAAAGTATTGTCAACGATTAAAAAGGTGGAAAAGATATATACTTCATAGGGTGAGCGGTTAATAGTAGAAATCGAAAAGAGCACTGGATTTAATGCACTTCATTAAAACAATAATACGCACCGGTACAGCTGGTTGTGCTGAAAACCGGTTTACAAAGCCAATTTTTAATTCAGTATTTAACAATGGAATAGATCATTAATGAAAGCAGTGATGATTTAATTAATGGCGACAACAATTGGCGGGTAATATTGAGAAAACTGTATGCTATAACATTAAAGTGAAATCACTACAGTTTAGATGGAGGCCAGTGGATTGGAGGCAAATATCTATATATACTCATTTATATATATATATATGAAGGAAGTAAGCTAATAGTTGATAACAGTGAAAGAAGAAAACTACCCACAATCTGAATTGCGTTCGAACAATTCCAAAGTAATAGATAATAAAAATAGCTAATAAAGCACAAACCATTGTTCAGCGAAAAGTGAAACACAAAAGAAACTAGAGGTGTAAACAATGACATAATCATGATACTTGTATTTTAATTGAAACGGTTATGGGCGGACGATAATTTTCGAATGCCGAAGTTCATTTCGACCAATAAATCTAAATACATTGGTTATTTTTAAATTGGCTGACGCGACTGTTATAGATTAATTACAGTGTTGAAAGTGGTTTGAAAACCTTTTAGCCGCCAACTGTTGTATTTTGGACTTAACCTGCTTTCAGTCATGAAGTGCCATGCTGACCAACCAATTCCGTGAAGATTCTGGTCTATGGTATGGAAGAATTTTGGGCATGAATAATAACTCAATCTTCTCTCTTTGGTTTGTAAATTTCTATGTTAAACCAAATTTTCTAATATTTAGAATTTTTAAAAGTTCCCGTTTGGTTTACATATGTTTGTTGCTTTGGGAAAAATAAATAAATCTTAAACTTGGCCTGTCCTTGTCTGATGGTTAAATCTTCCCACTCTCACCAATATTACTGCGAAGCATGCTAAGAACGATGACGAAAATTCACTATACAAGAAAATTCTTCGAGAAAAAACTGAATTTTCTTTGTAGACGAATGGCAATTTTCAGTAATATTTTTACGAAGCGGAAATTTATGCAGTTAAACTTTACATCCAGAAAAGGTATTAAGTTAATCGCAATCGCGGGTGGACCACCAAGAAATTTTGGGAGTGGTCGCCTTTATTAAGACCTAATACGCACATATTAAAAGAAACATTCGTTTGGAACACCAACACCAGTTAGATTGGAGAATCAGCTTTTCACAATTGATGCGACTGTGTTTTTTTTTTGTGTAAATGATTCGATAAATGTGTAGACGACATATGTACATTCATTGTAAGGGCACAACGACGCTTAACATTTTCACTGCAGCTGAAGGGTAAAAAAGCGATTACTGCGAATTCAATTGTATAAGTGAGTTTTTCCCTCACGCAAACTGCTGGAGAGAATAAATGCTGATGATATGCTCTTCCCGCAATAGCTTGGGATGGGGTATTGGGATATCCCACGCTTCCACGGAATTGGGTTCTCAGAGTTGATGTCATGTCCAGCGAGGCCGCGGCACTTAGCAGTAAACAAATTAAGAACATACATCGGATTCAGCTTCATCGGTTCTTGTACCTTCTCTGCTTGCTGTATTGAATGTATCCACGGCCTAGCAGTCACTTATAGTTTCTCGAGCATTCAACTGGACAATTTTGTATCGTATTTTTGTAGTAAAAATATTAATTTGTCATAATTTAAAAGATGGTACAATGTCGAAAACAAGTGTTAAGTAAAAAAAAACTATATAGTTTTAATCCAGAATGGTCACACCTATGCAACTGGATGGACCACATCGCATCAAAAATACCAGAAGTAGCCCGCACCCTCGAAAAGTTGGCCCTTCCCTCCTTTACATGATCAATGTTTAAATAATTTAAAATTATCACCTGAACTACCTAGATACATTACAAGTACAGTTTAAAACACAAAGTGTTAGAACTATTAAAAGTGTACAACTCCAGATTACATTTTATAAGCCGATTTCATATGAAATATCTTCTGTTAACATTTCTGAAGAAAGCTATATACCTTTCGTCGGCTCGTTAGCTTAGAAGAGGCTTGCCTTCGTAAGACCAAAGTTGCATTACGATACCGGCTGGAGTTGATAGATTTTCTGGATACGAAAATCGTTGGCACGCAAGCCTTTTGATTATGTGGCAGGTAAAATATTCTTTTAATATCAATTAGGGTCTTGTATCCTCGGAAAAATTAAATCGCTGCAATATTAAGCTTCGAAGTGGTGAATATTAACGTCGCACTGTTCAGCTACAAGAGGGTTTTTGGCGGTGGACCTCGTAATTCTGAACCATGGTCAGGGACAAGGACGACACATGAGATGGCACCTCCCTCTGCTACCTTACCACACCAACGGGAGGACGTTTGAGCTCTCGACAAATTTAACGTGCATCGCTCCTCTACACGGCGAGTCTTCAGTGGTACTGGGCTCGAACTCATGACATGGCTACCATGATCCGATACCTTGACTTCTAGCCTACCACGACTACTTCTAAGCCTGAAAGAAAGCATCTTGAGGGATGTGGCTAATAGACCCGAGTCAAGTACAATAGCTGTTGCTCATCACGTTAAATAGAGTTATCAGACAGTTTGTAGAGTGTTAAACGAAAATCGCTTACACCTCCTCCATTTTTCAGCGAGTACAAGCTTTGAATCCATTAGATCCAGGGTGGGCATTAAGTCGATCGTGATCGACGGTGGACCGCCAAGACATTATGGGGTGACCGCCTTTACTATAAAACCTAATAATCATTCCATTATAAGAAGTCTAGAAATACCATATTTATTCAAATCCAAGCCCCTTCCAAATTCTCAACAAGATTTTGTGAAAATTGAAAAATAGTCTAAATGGGGTTTATCAATGTACAGTTTTACGAAATTAAAATATATTTAAAAGGAAAACTATAAGAAGTGAATAACTACCGTAAATTGGGCGTATAACGTGCACTTTGAACACAAAAATGCGATCGAAATTTACGGGTGAGCGTTATACGACGGGTATAAAACAGCAGCTGCAAAAGAAAAAAAAAAACAATGCTTCTACATGTATCGAAACACTGTTCATTCTTTTGAACGTAAAGGGTTGAGCTCTTGAAAAGTATTCTATTTTTTTTTTTTCTACAGCTTGGAATAATAACTCGAATAAATGACTTCAAAACATAAGAGGATTGCACACGCATATTTCTAGTTTTTCGTAAAAATGTGGGTGCCTATTATACGGCGAATATACCTATATAAAATAAAAAATTGAAGTTTGAAAGTATATAGGTACGCATTATGCGCCGGATTTTACTGTAGTTATTTTATCAGTATTAAAATTTTTTAAATACATGCATGAAGCTGTAATTGCTCAAAATACCCCTTTCAAAACATTTTTTCTCCTTTCGATTCTATTTTCAGTAGTATTAACATCTGGTAAAAAGTGAGGCTTATATTCGAGTAAATACGGTGTTTTAAAAAATGCGGAGGAAAAAAATCGAATGATAAGAATAAATTTCGTTGAATAGAAAATGCACTTCGCTATTTGGAGGTTATTTTACGAAGAAAATCGTAAAATGCTCGGGGTTTCAGTACAAAGTTCGCTAAATAGAGAAATTCGAAAAAACAGAGTTCGTAAAAGGCTGTATTGTATACTTTCTTTTAGTTCACTACACCTACGACACTGGGGGACCGCAACACCTTGGAAAAATTAGAAGTAGCCCGTATCCTGGAAAAGTCTGCCCACCCCTGCATTAGACCATCTTCGACTGCCAATGGGGTGGTACAGCAAAATGCGCTGCAGCTGGATTTCACAGCTCATGTCCTTACAGTTATGAATAGTTATTGTAAACATTACACTCATCAACGACACTTTCAATCAACACTGTTTTCCCTTTCGCCTCTTATATTTTTGTGTTTTTGCCTCACCGCTTAACTTCCGCCCATACATTCCTATGCAATAAATGATTGTTTTAATGTCTTTACCTACCTTAAAGTTTCTACCATGAATTGGGGAGTACCCTGTACATAGTTATATATAACTATATACAGGGTAGTCTATATACTAAATAGTTATATATAACTATATATATAGCATATATAAGAATTCTATATATATTCTAATATATACTAAATATATAGTTAAAGTACATGAAATGTGTATTAAGTTATGTATGTAGGAGAATTGTAATAAACAAATTATTATTATTATGTTGGCAAAGCCAAGAGCTTTTGCTTTAATTAAATGTAAGCATATATCATTGTTAAGCGAAATATCAATATTAACTATTGACGATCTTTGCAAAGGAAAAAATTATAGAATTGGGTGACTGTGGCATCTGTTACGATGAAATCAGAGCACATATTTGAGGGGAATGGAGTACAGTTATGCTAACTCACATACCGCGGCCACATTTAGCTTCCGTTTAACTCAAGCGTCAAAAATTAGATAATGAGAGCTGCCACTAGATGGTACCAACACTAAAACGGCTCTCACAATTGGGGGACTTGTCATGTCTACAAGGACTTGAATGTCAAAAAAAATGTAGCCCATTTTGGGAAAAAAATAACTACTCTTTAGCGGTGTAACTCCTATTCTATTTACATCAGTGTATTTTGTGTGTTTTAGACGTATTTTATAATAATATATATTTTTAAAGTAGAGAATCGTTGCTTCATTTCGAGACTGTATTATACAGCAAATGGCCGAAGATCGTTCTCAAAAATATGATTTAAAAAGATTTTAGAAAGCATATGCGTAGCAGTGATCAATGCAAAGCTATTGCTTTATAAGTTTATCAAATGATGAGATTTTTTTTTTAAATTTTCCCAAATCAAATTCATGTACTTATTTACCGAAATTGCTTGCTATAATTTTTTTATCTGTACCAATTTGTATTGAATTTCAAAGATTTTCATTTTTTCTTGTAATAAGCTATAAGAAATACGTCCGCCTTAGCACGAAGTTTCTTAAGAACACGAATTATCAGATTGCAGAAGCATTGCTGTATTGCAGAAGAACATGCATGTTTCTTTTAAGAATTCAACAGCTATTACAAAGTCAAAAGAATGCTTGCGGGCGACATTAACATACGCAAGACAATTAATCTTACTACATTCAAAAAACTCTTTTAAAATAATATTTACATTAAATTTTTAAATAGTTTTCAAATGCGGGTGAGAGCACAAAACTATACAATCTCTCACAAAACCAAGTGCAACATCAAATCATTCTAGATTTCCTTGCGACCATAACTACTTCTACTTATTTTTTTTTTTTTAATTATACTTATTAGTACTTATTCACATACTTCTAATCAGTCCATATCCTGCCATTATCTTTCAATTCCGATATAGTTTCAGTCCCTCACACACCCTCCAACAAAGAACCACATTCACAATTTATTCTTTCAATTCAACTGTCCTCAAATATTGTATCTGAATGGGCACATCCCAGAAACCAGAACAGCGTCATTCTGAGGCTCGAGTGAAAAATCAAATTTCAAATTTCTCTATTACTCTCTACACCAGGGATACTCAACCTTTTTTTCTGCCGAGCCGCAAACATATGAGGGTTATTTACCTCGGGCCGCCACATGAGACATAATGAAGGGGAGGAGGAGAAATGCCTTACGACCAAGATAACAGTAAATATGAAATGTGGAAATTGGTCAAAATATTAAGATTCCTATTTGCTTTTTTTAAAATTATTTTTTATGTTTTTTATTTTGCAAGTTTGAATATCCACTTAACTTCAGACTATTTTTTGGCAGACTAGGTGGCGTAGTTGGTTTGTCGCTAGCCTTCCGACTCAAGATTGCGGGTTCAAACCCGGCCCAAGTCGGTGGATTTTCATAATGCATAAAATCGATAGGGAGCATGTCGTATGATTTTGCAGCATGTAAAAAAAACGCCTTGAAGTGCATGTTTGGCTTCGGCAAATTTAAATTCCTATGTTCAATTTCGCATCGTCAGAGCTCAGGTGCCTCCATCTGGGGACGAAACTGGGCGTCAAAATTACTTGCGGCAATTGGTGCCGCACTCAAAAGTGATACCAGCTCCTGGGGAATAAACTAGGTCTCTCTGCAAAGGTAAAAATGCCAATACGCAGTTCCGTTAGAAAAAAAATATTTTTCATTTTTGTGATTAAAGTTTTCTAAATTGAAGCATTTAAGAATCACTCTTTCACAATTTCTGCATTAGTAAACGGTTTCATAGGATTACCAATAATATAACAAATTTCATAGAGTGCCTTTGTTACCGCTGTGACATTGCCACTGACAAAACACTTTTTTGCTGTTGTAAAGATTATTCAAGAAAACCTATTTATCACCTCTTGAAAGACATATTTGAGAAAAACTGTCAGTGAATGACTCCTGCTTATCGGTATTTTCTTAATACAACCCTTTCGTGACAAATTAAACAATAGCTTGTTACACAGTTATTTGTGGGTAGCCTAGTGGTTAGAGCATCGAGATCCAGGCAGGAAGGCCTGTCGATGCCCGATGCCACCTAATACCCTCTAAGTACACACGGAGTACGTGCTTAATAAATCAGTGGGTCAAGAAGTCTTGTGGGCCGTCGCAGCTGAAACCACGGGTGCAGGGAGCTGTAGAATATTTCCCACCACACCAGTTCCATGCCTAAATTGTGGAGGTGGAGATAGGCGCCATCTATCGTATAGAAGTCCAACCTATCTCAGGCTCTGGCAACTTTCATTCCTTCCCTTCGGGAAGGACACAACAACAACAACCGTTGTTACATTCATTTGTCGCATTTCTGAAAAGACAACACAGCAGTGCACGTTATTATATTTAAAGTACATAGAATATTAATATGTCACTTGGCATTCTAGAATACGATTGAAGGTTTTTTTAAATAAATTAAAGCTCTATTTGGGGAGCCGTAAGAGGTTCTTGCCCGATTGTAGCTTCATTTCCTGGACCAAAAACAAATCTAATTAGTCACTTACAAGGGGAGGGCACGACTAAGGAAATTCATTTCGGGATGAGACTTTGTGCAATAGTAGTACTCCTTTAGGATGTTCAACCCTTAATGTAATTCAGCCGAATGGGCAGTCAATTCCGAGAAAATAGCCTTCGAAATTCATGCTTAGCTTTCATACAATTAAGTTTGAGTCTCTACCAACGGCGCAGCAGCGTGGTCAGTAAAGTAAATGTTCAAAATGCCACAGGCTTCGGTTCGAGTCACGCAACCGATTTTTTTTGTTTTAAATTCATTTAATTATTTTTAAATTAAATAAATTTATTTAAAAAGACATTAAATACTTATGATTATAAAATAGTTAAATTAATAATGGATAAGATATATATTATTTTTATTATATTAATTATAAAATAGTTAAATTAATAATGGATAAGATATATATTATTTTATTATATTAATTATAAAATAGTTTTTTATAAATAATTATTATAATATATTTTATGTATTATTGTATTATTAAATATAATATTTTATTTATATAATATATTGTACTTCATATAATTAAAAATATTTGTAACTAATTTTTATATAAAATATAATTGAATATTTATTATAATATATTTTCATAAATATTATTCATAAATATGTGTTAAATTTATAATATACAAAATTATTCACCTATAAAATATACAAAAATTAATATATTTTATAATTATTAATAAATAATACTTATAAAAATATTTTTTTATAAATATTGAATTAAATTTATATAAAAATTAGTTAAAAAATTTTTTTTATAATATGAAGTACAATATTTTTAAAAAAGAAATATTATGTACAATATTATAATAGTACATAAAATATATATATTATAGTAATTATTTTTTAAAAAATTATTTTATAATCATACAAAGTATTTAATGTCTTTTTTAAATAAATTTATTTCATTTTAAAATTAATTAAATGAATTTAAAACACAAAAAAATCACTCGCGTAAATAGAACTGGAGCTTGTTGCATGGTAGACAGTTACTTTACCGACCAAGCTGCTGCGATAATAATGAAAAAAAAGTAGAAAAAGTTGTTTTATTGAATTAATAAGAATGGTTGAATGGTTGATGGGCACATGATCTCGGATGAGATCTTAATCCCCTGTCTTGATTTAGTTGAGCATTAATTTACATACACTTGCCATGTTTAGTGGGTGGTGGGAAAAAATAAGAAGGGAATGAAATTTAAGAAAACAAAAATATAAAAGTTGCAAAACGAATTTGCGACCAAAATAAATGAAAAATTTAGAAAAAGGCTGGAGCTCTAATTGAAATCAGTTGGGTGTGTTGTGAAAAGTATGGAGGTAACTGTGTCGACCGCAGCTACCTTCCAGAACGAAGGTTAGCATACGGAGAACATAAACTTGAGTTTCTCTGAATGCCGGATGTTGAAAAATGGTGAGTATATAAGCTGTTTAAAGGAACAGTGCGCTCGTCCAATCAGGGGGAATTAATAAGACTTCCATTACCTTTTAGCAAAAATTGAAACTTTAAATAATGAAATTGAATTTTTAAAGTGTGATATTCTTTTGTGAGCTTCGTATCAATTTATAGATCTATACTAGCTTTCATTGCCCGGCGTTGCACGGGCTTATACCGAGGGTATAACTTAATCCCCATGTTAATTTCCTCCTTTCTTTCTGACGCCAACACTTTTGTGTGTGGTTTTGACGCGTACGATGTGAGTGCATGACCCGTGAGTGCGTGTCATGGCTTTGTCGCTTAACATTTTCCCTTCTCTTCACAAATTCAACACTTCCAATATTATTTTTCGAAATTACTTTGATTTCTTTGTTTCTTTCCTCTCCGCTTAGCCCGGCGTTGCACGGGCTTTTACCGAGTGAATAACTTCATCCCCATGGAAATTTCGTGTTTCCCTCAGGCCGATAGCTCTTATGTGTGCGATGTGAGTGATTTCTTTAACTATGTCATTAAGACTCCCTTTTTCGAAATTTGTTCTTGCGTTGGTGTGGTGTTCTAATTATTAGAGATGGGTGAAAGCGCAGGTGTCGTCCTCGTCACTTGACCATGGTTGAAAATTTCGAGGTCCATCGCCAATAACCCTCGAATAGGCGAACAGTGCGAATCAAAAATCACTCACTCAGTTTTCAGTTCTTTCGTTGCAATTTTTTAGTCCCCGGAAACGAAAATGTAGCCTTTTTAAAGATAGTTGTATGTTGAAAAAAGACAGAAAAGTAGAAATTTTTCAAATTTCACTGCTATTTTAAATATTGAAGTAAAATTGTGAGGATTTTTTGAAATATTCGACACACGGGAAAAATGTTTCATGCAATTATCTTTATAAAAGAAGAAATTATTAAATGATTGTTTTAAGTATTTTGAGTGTTTTATTAAAATTTGTTTCGAATGCATAACATACTGCCATGGAAATTCACCTTCCTTTATCAAAGTTCCTGGTATGTGTGTGATTCCTTTATATAAACGTCACTACAATTCCCTTTTTCGAAAAAAAAAAATATCTTCCAGATCTTACTAATGTCAAACATGTTTCAGTTCTCTTTCTACTGCATTGTGTTACAGTGGCTTATTTGAGTGTAGAACTATTTTCCCCCTGACTCTCCCCTCAGATATAAGATTTATCTTCAAGTTTTTATTCATGACATGTCGAAAACAATATTGCTTTAGTAAAAAAATAATAAATTTAAACAATAAAAGAAAACTATTTTGATGCTTGAGTAAAAAAAAAGTCATCATTTTTTAATAATAGATAATTTTTAGGAATCTAAAATAATAAAATAATTTTCAGGTTTTCATTAATCAATCAATCGCTACTTACAGTTAGCTTAAAAATGTCTCTAGAACGTACTGATTGGAAGGAAATCCAAACTCTCTTTAAATAACCGGAATATTTATTTACAAAACCTATCTTCGCCCCATCTTAACGTATACATGCCCCATTTGGGGATCTGCCAGTAACACACAATTAAATGATATTCAAAGACTTCATAATAAACAGGTACATCCCAAGATCTGTTCTCCACGAAGAACTTTGTGTTGAACCCATCCACACCCTAATAGCGAATCTTTCCTCAACTTTCCATTCTGCAATTTTAATATGGTGGAAAACGTAAGATTACCGCTCGGCCGAAACGGAAGGGAAGTTTCGCCAAGTAAGCAACCGGCAGGAGTAAAATAATTCGGCGTTTTAAGGTTTTTAATTAATATCTTTTTAACTAATTACAATATCGGAATATAAATAGGCAATACGGCTTCCCCGGAAAATTCCCGATCTTTTGGTACCTTCCGCGACTTTCTGCGTGGTGCTGTTCGTGAGAAGATAGACGCACATAGATACATAGATACATAGATACATAGATACGTTTGTTTACCTTCGAATTTTAATAGTGTAAGATATATAAAGGAGAAAAGCGACTCACTGACTGACTGACTGACTGACTAATCACGATATCTCCGGAACTATTCAACCTACAGACTTGAAATTTGGTAGACATGTTCCTTTCATAGAGTAGACGTCAGCTAAGAACGGATTTTCCGAAATTCGAAACGCAAGGGGCGTTAAGGGGGTTAAGGGGAGTTATAAATAATTGCTTCCATGTTTAAACTACTTGATGTACAATCTTGAAATTGGGTAAGCAGATTCCTTTCAGAGAGTAGAGATCCGCTACAAAATGAGTTTGGTAAAAATTGACCCCCAAGTGGCGTTGCAGGGGCTTAGGGGGCGTTATAGATAATTATTTCAATTTTTAAACTATTTGACGCACTGTTTTTATATTTGATAAATAGATTCCTTTCGTAGAATAATGATCAGTTACAAAACAGGTTTTGTGAAAACAGATTTCTAAGTGGCGTTGTAGGGGATTAAGGGGCGTAATAGATAAATATATCCGTTTTTAAACTACTTCACCTACCTGCTTGAAAATTGGTAGGAAAGTTTCTTTCCTGGAGAAAATATCCGCTACAAAATGGGTTTTGGGAAAATTGACCCACAAGAGTTGTTGCGGGGGCGGAGGGTTTAAGGGGCGTTATAAATTCCGATTTTTAAGTTACTAGACGTACAGTCTTGAAACTTAGTAAGCAGATTCCTATCCATAGGGTAGAGATATGCTACAAAATGGGTTTCGTGGAAATTGCCCCCCCCAGTGGCGTTGCGGGACTTAAGGGGCGTTATAGATAATTATTTCCATTTTTAAACTATTAGACGCAGTCTTTATATTTGATAAATAGATTTCTTTCATAGAGTAGAGATCAACTATAAGAAAGTTTTGTGAAAACAGTCCTCTAAGTGGCGTTGCAGGGGATTAAGTGGCGTAATAAATAAATATTTTCGTTTTTAAACTACTTGACCTACCTGCTTGAAAATTGGTAGGAATGTTTCTTTCATGGAGTAAATATCCGCTACAAAACAAGTTTGGGGGAAATTGACCCCCAAGGGGTGTTGCGGGGGTGGAGGTTTAAGGGGCGTTTTAAATTCCGATTTTTAAGTTATTAGACGTACAGTCTTGAAACTTAGTAAGCAGATTCCTCTCATAGGGTAGAGATACGCTACAAAATGGGTTTCGTGAAAATTGCCCCCAAGTGGCGTTGCGGGACTTAAGGGGCGTTACAGATAATTATTTCCATTTTTAAACTATTAGACGCACAGTCTTTATATTTGATAAATAGATTTATTTAATAGAGTCAGCTATAAGAAGGTTTTGTGAAAACAGACTTCTAAGTGGCGTTGCGGGGTATAAGTGGCGTAATAGATAAATATTTTCGTTTTTAAACTACTTGAAAATTGGTAGAAATGTTTCTTTCATGGAGTAAATATCCGCTACAAAACGGGTTTGGAGAAAATTGACCCCCAAGGGGTGTTGCAGGGGGTTAAGGGCAGATATAAATAATTATTTCTATTTTTAAACCATTAGACTCACAGTCTTGAAATTTGGTAAGCAGATTCCTCTCATAGGATAGAAATACACTACAAAATATGTTTTGTGAAAATCGACCCCTAGGTGGCGTTGCGGGGGTTCAAGGGGCGTTATTGATAATTTTTTTGCATTTTTAATTAATTGGACGCACAGTCTTCAAATTTTGCTAAGCAGATTCCTTTCATAGAGTGCAATTCCCCTACAAAATGGGTTTTGTGAAAACAGACCCAGAAGTGGCGTTGCGGGGGCTCAAGTGGCGTTATAGACAATTATCCCCATTTTTAAACTGTTAGACGTACAGTCTTGAAATTTGATAAGCAGATTCCTTTCGTAAAGTAGAGAACCGCTACAAAATGGGTTTTGCGAATATCAACTACCAAGTTTAATTTCGGGAGTTTAAGAGGCGTAATCGATAAATACTTCCATTTTTAAACTATTTGATCATCCTGCTTGAAAATTGGTAGACATGTTCCTTTCATGGAATAGAGTTCCTCTAACAAAGAGTGAAACGAAAATTGACCCCTAAGGATGTTTGCGAGGGTCAAGAGGAGTTACAGAAAAAAATTAATGTTTTTAATTGTTAGACCAATATACTTGAAATTTGTTAAGCATGTTTCTTTTGTTGAATAGAGATCCACTAAGAATGTATTTTAAGCAAATCAAGTTCTTAGGGGGGGTGCAGGGGGTTACTGGGACGTATTGACAAAAAAAATTACTTTTTTCGAGCTACAAGAACTATAATAATGAAATTTTGTTTGCATTTTTCTTTTGTTGAATTGAAATCCGCTAAGAGCGGTTATTTTGGAAAACGGCTCTCAACGGGATTACGGGGATATTGATAGTAAAACTTCTTTTTTTCTGTTAGATTTAGACTTGAAATTTGGCTTGCATGTTCAATTTACGGAGTAGAGATCCACCGAAAATTGGTTTTGCGGAAATCCACTTGGTTTTTGGGTTACGAAAGAGCAAATATCATTCTATACTTCAATTTTAGAGATTTTTAGAAAATACAAATTAGATGAGTTCTGCCCTTTTTTTTGCGACAGTTAAAGGTATAAGTATATTTTTCAATACAATCGAATTCTTAATGCTAGGACTTAGATATCAATAATTTATACATATATATAAGCAGTAAAAAGTTATAAAACATCATGAAATACCCAGCGAAGCGGGCGGGTAACAGCTAGTATATATATATATCGAAAAATAATGAAAATTTTTTTAATTTCTAGAAAGTGCAATTTATATATATATATTTTTGGATATTTTTCATTACCATAGAAAATTTAACGGTAAGAGCAAATGTAAATAACTAAAACAAAATTCTTTTTGGATGTTTTAACACTTTTATTCATTACTATTGCGCAAAAATTTTTTTCTTTTTGTCAAAAATTGAAAGGTAACTGCAGAATACCTAAACGCGGGAAATTAAATAAATTGACTTATAAAACAGTTCATTAACAACAAGACGAATGGTTTTTCTTTAAATATGCAGTTTGTGTGTAATTTAAAATTGTTGCTTTTTTTTATATTTTCATAAAATTGTAATCACCACCAGTCGAATTTCAGTTGAATAATTCTACTAATCTTATTAAAATTTCTATAAACAAGGCTAAATGAACATTCTCCTGGTTCTTTGATATATATGCCTTATGCTGACACATAGCGCCGCCCGCCTTCTAAAACCAAACTACAAAATTTAATTTCAGAACCAAAAACCGTTTATTGCATGAGTTCCAGCCCAATACTGCTGAAGATCCGTCAAACAGAGGCAGGCAGCTGATAAAAATGAGGTAAGGCTCAAACATCGTCCCAATGGAATGAAATGGAAGTAATTAGTGGTGCGTCCTCGTCACTTGAGCATGGATCGGCAACTCTGTAATAAAATTGTGGTTTTGTTACAGAGTGGCCGATCGCATAGTGGAGTTTTTACTTTTTAACAGTAGAACTATTTTAAGTAACCCTTGCAAATTTATAAAGTCAATATATGGAAAGCACACTTCACACACAATGCAATTGAACTGGAGCACGACTTAAAATAACTCAATGATTTATTTAAAAACATTCACAAAATTAGGTTTTTCAGCGCGGAGTCAGGAATTGCAAGAGAAATTTGAATTAAAAACATTATAAATTAACAACTTACTAAATCAACAATTTGGGGAGGGATGGTTCCTTCATCCTTCTTCAGTGGTACAGCAGGCCAAAAATGATTTCTTTTTCCAGAACAACCCTGCGTTCTCGCCAACACAGGGCTGCTCCGCAGTCCAACCACACTGTACTACCACATTTGGCGCGTAGCGCCTAAAGTGCGAAACCTCCATTTAAATATGGAGATTTTTTGTTACGTTGTAACAACTACATATTTGTCATAGCTGTTATTGTATATTGTGTTAATTATTGCTAGTCTTAGAATTAGGCTCTCGACTTTAATCAAAAATTCTCTTTTGGCACTCGTCTTTTGATTTAAAAAGTCAGGACTTTAATTCCTGAAACGAAAGAATATTGATCTATTACACCCCTTATCACTTCCTCCCTTTTCAGGAGTCGACTTGAACAATCTCCGTTTCCAGAAGATCTCTTCTCAGCAATCGAAGCATGTCTGTCCAATTTTAAAGTACGTACAACGTCTAATATGCCGAAGATCTCGTGATGAGTGACTGAGATGTATTCAGATGTATTTTTTATGATAAAAATTAATGTGCATTGATTTATCTTAAATAAACAAAGTACTACTACAGCAATCAATGTGAAATCTATAAAATATGAGAAAATACTGCTTATATATATGTCTTATTTATTGATGTGTAACATCTTTCCTCTCGATTGCTGGAGATTTGTGGGAGTGATTTTGTGAAAAGGGACGGAAATGCGTAACAGGAAGTTGGGGAAGCGCACGCTATTCAGTGAAGTTCTGTTTTCTTCTCCTTCATTCGGAGGGGCTCCACCCCCACCCCCCACCCCTTGCGGTCTAGGCCGTGGAATCTTTGTTTTTGTTTTCTCACTTTAGGATCAGAGAAGAAGCTAAGTCTTTAGGCAGAAACGTGGTTAGCAATGACGAACGTGTTTCGATACCTGACTTCGATTGCTGCGTACAATTTAAGCAACCGGGCCACAGAGCAGCTGGCGTTGCGATCTATCGTAAACAGAACAACTCACATGCTGTGGCTCGACATATGGATATTACTTATCGTCAAACAAGTGGACTGGGTATTGTTAGTCAAGATATTGGGGGTATATGTGCGGCAAAATGCTTATTTGAAAATGGACAAACAGTGATTTTGGTGGTCGTATACATTTCTCCGAATCAAACGGTTCAAAAAATTAAAGATTTCTTGCATTTTTTACTTTTACCATATACCAAAGGTGGTTCTGCTCTTTTTTTTTTTTAAAAAAATTATCACTCGCTTCGAATGATTTTGAGTGGTGATTTTAAAGTTAACTTCAGTTTGCTAGAAGCCGAGCCATTCATAGCTTTTTTGAATGATGAACTCAAGCTCGAAATAAACACAAATCGAAATGTTTCGACAACTAACCGTGGTACCGTTATTGACGCTATTTTTCAACGGTTTTTAAATGCTTTGAAAACACAAGTATATGTGTCATATTTTAGTTATCATAAATTATCATTACTGCTCTTTCCCAAATTGAACAAGAATAATTATTTTTGATAAAAAAATTGCTTTACTCCTTGTGTTAATTAAATAAAATTTGCATTAAAGATATAATTATCCCATAGAAAATTATTTCCAATCATACTCGATTCATTTTTTTCAGGATTTAAGTTGTTATTGCAAATTTATCACGATAACATGTCAGATGTTACACATCGTATGCGACTACTGTAAGGCTCGTTTCTTTTTCTTTTTTTTTATATTCTTTTTAAATATAGTTTATTCTCTTTTCAATGTAAATAAATTCTGTTAGTTTTTTTTATTTCTCTTGTTTTTTAATAGTGTTCATATGAAATTAAAATTATATTGTATTATATTGATATTTATTATATAATATATATACATATCCTTGTTACGCTAAGTGTGCCCCCCATTGTGTGAGTAATGACTCCTATCAAAAGATTATATAAAATTTTTTTTTAAAAAGTATCAGACATGAAAAAAATTCTTGTTATCACAATTTTTTTTATCAGGGTATATCAAGAGGTTTTTTGATAGTGTTTAAAATGAATTAATTTGAGTTTTATAAAGTATATCTCATAATTTATCTTGGACGTTAATAGAAATGCCAAATTATTTTGTTACAGAAGCTCTTATCTTAACTTGAACATCGGATTCTATCATTCTTTTCTAAATCCTCTGCGACGCACGGGTTCAGACCCATCTCATACGCCAAGGGATTTTTAACTTTTTGAATTTTGCATAAAAATTATACGGGTCTTGGCATTTTCTCACTCTCCTCTAATAATTTTTGTAAATCTGAACCTCTCATATAAAAATAGTACGTGTATACTATTGTGTTAAACGATGAAACACGCAAGGTCATAAAAATTAGCAGTCATTATTGTACAGCAGAAAATTGTGCAGCAATGGCTATTGATATTATTGAGAGCAGAAAATTGTGCAATTGCTCACTAAACCAAAAAATAACATCAAATCGTTCAAGACTCGAAAAAAAAACGAAAATTAGATGTGACGGGTGACGTCATAAATTGCTTATATCAGTATCCTGGAAGAACGGGTGAAAAAGAAAACCATTAGTTGAAGAAACGCCTCCAGCAGGGAGGCAGAATGAGAGAGGGGAGGCCGTCCAGAATAACCTTTCGGGCCAAAACGTGAAGGGGGCAAAAAAAGGAGGAAGCTATCTAGAGAGGTGAAACGCCGAAACCCCTGCGGGCGTAGGGAGAAGAGTGGAAGAGTAACGTCAGCAGCTTTTTCAGCTGACCCCAGTTTCAAAGAAAGTTGCAGAAGTGTGTGTGTTGTGATTCATTGTGTAACTTAAGTGTTTTTTGTTGAGTTACGGCGGTTTAAGGGGGAGTTTCCCATTTAGAAGATTTGTTTTGCAACGTTAACTTAGTATGAGAATACGTGAATAATGTTTGTGCTTTAATAATTGGATTTTCATGATTTCCAATAGTTCTAAAGATATTTCTAGGCGTTTTAGTGATGTAATTATCAATCGGCTCCATGTGTAAGTCGTTGTGTATGACTCTATTTCTAACGTACCAAGGTGCGTTAGTAATGATTCGAAGTATTTTGTTTTGAATTATCTGGATTCGTTTAGTATGGGTCGGTGCCACCGTGCCCCAGATGGGGCAAGCGTAGGTTATTACTGGGCGCAAAATAAGCTTGTAAAGTATTCAAGACTTGAAAGATCTACTGTAACTGCTTGTGCTTAATTTGTTTGAAAAAATGCCCCTTTACAATCTATAATATTGAAATATCTGTGGACATAACCGAAAAACCAAAACAGCAGGAATCAAAAATCTACGGCTTAGGTTAAACCACAAATTTTAATTTTTTTGCACCACCATGGAAATTATAAATGAAGATGGCGTTAACTGTGATGTTAACTTTTCGAGCACTGTTCTATTCTTTCCGCGAAGTGTCGTTTGATAACGTCAAAACTTCTATTTCTTTCGAACCTGTTTGGTCCTTAAAAAGGGGTGGCCACGTACGCTGCTTAAAATTCGTTAAGAGCATGCGATATCTTTCTGAAATGTTAATTGACTATAACTTCTAATACAAATTTTTAAAATTTAGGAAGTCTCTGATTTTGTTTACGAGCAAAATCTCTGTGTGTTTTCGTTCCCAAACCTCAACCGAGGCAAGAACCCTTGATCGGCAGTTATTGCCGTTTGAAAAAGGCATTAGGAATTTTCAAGACAATAGCAATTAAATTCTTTGATAAAATTGATTCACACGACAATAGAGCAAAAGCCAGAATTGAAAAATATAATCCAA
>BMAO01006336.1:0-40368 GCA_019973975.1 Trichonephila clavata | reverse complement strand
TTTACATCACGGCAACGAGAGAAATTGTGATCTCCGACATATTTAAGGTGATACGGTACCCTAAAAATCATTAAACTGCTGAAAATTTTTATTAACTTATTTGATACCTTGAATCTTTATAAACATGCCAGCCAAATTTCAAAGTTTTATCTACATTTTTTATCACGTTATGGAGCAATATTAGATGCTGGAACGCAACTAACACGCCGGCATTTTAGATTATCTGCTAGAAAGTAGCCTGATAAAAAATGAATTAATTATTTTTCTACCGCGCATCAATGAGACTGACATTATATAAGCAGTAACAAATCATTTCACGAAAGAATTATGAAATTCATGCAAAAATTCTAGTTTGTGAATTGTTTACTGAAGAGCAAATGGATTCGGTCAAGATTTAAAAGCTGTGCGTTATTTTTATGATATTATTATGAATGAAATTAAACTTCAAAACGGATTCTCCTAAAGCACAAATACTAAATCTCATTTTGATAACTCAGATAATTAAAAATCTAATTCGCAAGAATAGAAAAACTCCCCCATTTTTATATATCTTTTGATGATATATATATATATCCCATGTGTGCGAGATTCAACAATTTTATTATTAAAATATTTTAAGATATTTATTTAACCAAATCCACATATGCAGTTCTTAGATTTTGATAGATTAACTATAAACTGATATTTGACTTTGCTTTCATTCGAGTATAATAATTAATAAGCGAAGGCTTTTAAAATAGTGGAAATAAAACATAAAGACATTTAACATCTTTTGTACATATTGTGCATTAGCTCTGAGGATGGAATTAGCTTTGAAGTGTGTGAATTTTTTTTTATAATTATTGAAATAAAATTTTATGAAACATTGATTTTTTATTCGTTTTCTTCAGTATACTGTTTAATTGTTCTACATTTGTGCAATTTTTTATGGTAAGCAGTTTAAAATAAGTGAATTAACATTTTATAAAAGTTTCAGACTATTCCATGAATATTATATCTTGCTATTCATGGAATGAAAACTTCAAACTCATATTTCTCCAGGATGCATTTTTGTACGCCTATCATTCAAAATCCTGTGGCTTTTTCGATAATTGAAGTAAGGGTTTGAAATTTTCATACATGTCCTGAAATGTATGTTTTGTAAAACAGTGCATGGGATTAGCTCTAACATAGTTAGTACTTTTACTAAAAAATTTCAAAATCAAAATTGATGTTTTTTGAGAATTTTTTGAAGTTAAACAAAAAAAAAATAATAAAAATATTAAAGATTGGCAACAGAAAAAAAAACTCCATGCACAGTTTTATGTAGTATGGTTTATATGGTACTTGGAAAAAAATTTGAAAAAAAAAGAAACATATTTAAAAAAGCCTTAGAAATTTAAAAAAAATGTTCAAAAAATTAAAATTTTACAAATATTTTGCAACAAATTAAAAAAAAAACTTTATGGAATTATTATTAAATAATAACCTTTATAAAATACGATTAAAACCAAATATCAAATATTAAAAATAAAATAAAAATTGGGAAGATGGTACCATATCACCTTAATGTGCATTAGTCTCTACAGGGTACAGTACAAAAAAAAGGTATAAGGATTCTTAATATTTCTTTAATTTATTGCAAACATCCTAAATGAATGTCCCACTTTAAAATGGAAACAAAAAAAATTTAAATAATTACATTTAATGCGATTTTTAGCATTGCATATTATCCACTTATTTTTCGTATAGGAGGATATTCCCAATCTTATAGCACCTTCGAGATTCCTGTCATTAAGTCGAGATCTGTTGGTTGATTTTATAGTGTTCATTGTTGAAAAAATTGATTCAAATAGATATGGACGTGATAACAGGATTTAAACCTGAAATAAAAATTAAATAGTTTAAAAGTTTATTTGAGAAAATTTTTAATGTGCAACAGATTCAACGAATGGATCTTCAACGACAATATCAACTAAGATGAACGAGTGTTACGGGTACTAGAGAGTGGTAACAAAACAGTGTTGCTAGTACAGTAATTTGACAGTTTACATTTTATTTCTAAAAGTATGAATAATCTCACGGCCACATATAAAATCTGCGTGGCCTGGGGGTTGGCCATGGTTGATATTGATACAGTATATAGCGAACAGTTGCGGACGCACAAAAATAGCTTCGCGGGCACATTGTCACGCGGTTTTCCCGTACAGCGAATGGACACTTATATTTTCTTTCTTTCTTTATTTTGAGCTTATTTTTAATTCTTATGGTGTATTATTTAGTGGTAGTATTTTGAAGAGGTGTGCAGTTTGTCGATTGTACCAAAATGCTTTTCGTCCGACATTTTTTTGTTGTTGTTGCTGAAAGCGGGAATTAGTATGGTGTTCAGTTATAAACCATAAAAATTGGCCTTTTTTTAAAGTATTTTGTTTTAAGAAAATGACCACTTACGGGGTAAAAAGGATGTAAGAAATAAGGCAACACGTTTCAGTAATAAGACGTTCTCCTTTGATATTATGATAATAATTTTAACCTCATTTTCTACAGTTCCTACTTTTAATTCTTTGAGAATTACAAAGTATTTACTTGATTTTTTTTTTTTTTTTTTTTACATTCTTCAAGCCAAGTTTCGACTTTTTTCTCTGCATTTTTAACATGATTTGGAGTATGGGAGTGGTTAGAACTTCCAAACCCCACTCTTGGATACTACACTGTTTAGCTTAAAAAAGACAAATAAATAAAATGTAATATTATCCGGATTTTGTTCAGAAATCATAACATATTTTTAGTCGAGTTCTTAAGCAAAAAATAAATAAAAAACCTGTAACAAGTGATAAACAGAAACAAAATGCATGTAACAACAACATAAATTAAAAGTTTAAAAAAATAGATGAAATTTACGAAGAACCAAGCTGCTTCATTGTGCACGTAATGGGAACCAAGCGTGTTTGTTATGTTGTTGTCCTTCTTTATTTGTTGCTGCTCTTCTCAATTATGCCGACATCTTCAACGTTATATTTAGCAACGAGCATTCATATATCTATATACACTCATGTCCATAAATTAAGGATTATGCAATTTCAGGTGAAAGATTCAGAGGCAAAGCAAAGCTTATTTGTAAAGCCCTTTTATTTAACAAAAGTTAAAGAGCAAAAAAGATGCTACATGTTTCATATCATTAAAAAAATTGCAATTTTCGATCCGTGGAGCAAAAAAAAATATTTAAAAAACCGATACTACATACTTGATATGATGTTTAATACATAGGTTTTCTTCCAGACGGTGCAATACAGTCCTTACAACGTCCAGGCATAATGGGTATCAAATTATTGATCTGATCTTGGGGAATATTATACCACTCCATCAAGCAATACTCTCCGAAGTTCCGTTAGACATGTAGGAGATGGTTGACGGACTGCTACTCGTCAGCCAAGCATATCCTACACATGCTTTGCTGGATTCAAGTCCGGTGAGAATGGTGGGCAATCCATACGGGTGATATCCTCCAATTGAAGGCATCCATTTATGATGTATGCTTGGTGAGGTCGGGCGTTGTCATCCATAATCACAAATTCGGCGCCCGTGGCACCGCTAAACAAACGTACATGTTGTTATACATTGACGTCTTGTTATATTTGGCCGGCAATCGTTCCAACTTGAACATGCTGGCCAGTTCTGAAACTTCGAATAATTTTCCCTTAAACGAGCAATCCTGCACCACCGAAACGGTGTAGTCTAAGGAATTTTACTTGTTAATAACGGGAACCTGGCGGTATCCATAGAAAGTCCGGTGAGAAACAGATTGCAAGCTAAACCTGAAATCATTCGAAAACATCACACAAGCCCAATGCCGCAGTGTTTATAATGCATGCTCTACTCCAGTCAAATGCCAAGCGATAGTGAGTTGCAGTATAGGAAAAACATTTAATAGATCTACGAGCATATAGATCAATCTGCCCTAAGCATCTGTATACGATCTGCCTTGAAACTGTCGTACAAGAGCTAACGAGAAAGGTCTGATGCTGTGCTCCGTCTGTCTCTTTTGGCAGAAATTGCCAAACACTGGTCATCATGGCGGTCCAAGCAGCGGCGTTGTAACTTAAGGGTGACATGTGCTGTAGCGTCTTCTTATATTGACACCATCTTGGAATCATTAGCAAAACCTGGAGATGGCACTGTGGGCTATTCCAAGTTCTTCGGATATTTCCAACTGGGTACGCCCACCGCCCACATTCCATAATTCTAACACGTAAAAAAGTATTCAAATGCATTCTTTGTGTCATAACTATGCGGTTATAGCACTGAAAGGCTTATAAAAAGCTTTTGAACAATTTTACTCCTTGCCTGTAATCCTTATATATCCCCCTTTTACATTCTCGTCCTTTTGACGTACTGTCGGTGTCATCTAGTGCAGTGCGTCTCGAAGTCTCAATATTCAAGACCAAATATTCAATCATAATTTTTATCACGCTCCCCTCATACAACCAAAATAATGTGTTGAATTGAATAATATTATACTTTGACGCTAAAACTATGATACAATTTAAAGCTCTCTTAAATGGCTCTGGCGAATATAAACGTCTCTTTCAGTCAGTGTTAATTTCTCCTAACTTATATATATACGTCTTTTCGAAATACAATCTTTTCTGTGCACTACTATCCATAAAATTATTCTGAAGGCTTTGGAATACAATAAAAGGACCTTCGCAATATACTCGTATTTGGGAACGATTTACTTATTTCAGATTATTTGCTTCGTTATCCCCCCCCCCTAATACGTCACTTACGTGCGCCTAAGTGGAAAATGGTTGGCATTGAGAAGAGAATCACATAACTTTTAATCGACAGTTAAGTGAATAATTATAAACCGTACAAATTATCAAAATAAGTGCTAATTTTTGTGTATAATTTATATATGACAATCCCATGGGGTCACTGGTAATTATTAAACTGGTTCCTAACTTAATATTGTTAAATTAATTATAAAATACATATTGTTTAGCACTGATACATAAATATAATAAATTTTTAAATAATCTTTTTTTTTGCGATTTTTCAATATGCTTGCGCCTCTCTTATAGAGCTGTCAAGCCCCCCAATTGGGACGAGCTCCACAGTTTGAGAAACGCTGATCTAGTGGCTCACGGGAATTTGCATAGGATTCTTGAAAACGTGTGCAGTCATTTTGTGGCTGACATATTTATATATCTTTTAGAGTTCGATTTCCATGTAACTCTGAATTATTCTTAATTTATGGGTGTATTTTAATGAGCAAAGTATCTCACTCCCTCATCATAATATCTCAGGAACTATAGAGCCTACAGTTTTTAAATTTCGTAAGCATATTCCTTTTATGTAGTAGGGATTCGCTACGAACGGGTTTTTGCGGAAATCGAACTCCACGGGGTGTTATATAGATGTTACCGTGAAAGACCGAAATCAGAGAATGTCAACAAACACCAAATACGTCGGTGAAAGATCGAATATTTCATTACATTCTTGTACATTCGGAGCCTCACCGGTGCATGTCGACAATCGCAGATATGCTCTGGTGGAGGTCGAAAAGAGAGGAGCTTGAATCTCTTTCACGGTCCCTGATGTAGACCGTGGTCGTACAGGTAACCGAAATGTGTTAGCGGTTGTTGTTCGAATAGAAGACTCCGACTTCTATAAACTTGCAATTGAAAATGGTACCTTCAAGTAGCTTTACACACATAAACAGTTCGTAACTTTTAAAGAAACGTTACTTTCCGTAGAAGAGATTTATTTTAAAGAAATTTCGCTGAGAGAAGCAGCTGCAGCTAATTCAAGAAGCGGTGGGCAAGGCTATACACGCTGTCATTGCAAAAGGAAGTGTTCCACAAATACATAAATGCAGTTGTAAAAGCAAAGGCCTCTTGTGCGATTCAAAATGTCATAATAGTTTAAGTTGTTGCAATAAATAAGATTTGAATCACATAATTTAGTAAGTTTTTTATAACTATTACTTTATTTTCTCATTTAGAACGTAGTTTAATTAAGTAAGTTTTTAACTTCTATTATTTTTCTTTCTCATTTTGAATGTGCTGTGTGTTTTAAGTTCTTAGCCATTCCTCTCAGAAAGAGAGGCGAAAAATTTATCGCGACTGAATTACGGAGAAAAAATATAAATCTCGAACATGTTCAAAATTCACCATTAGTGCATGGTGAATGTCGACATTTACCAGTGTAAGTCAGAAATAAGGGTATTTAGCAAATATTTCGGACATTCACCAAGTGACTATGTGAATGTTGACATTCACCGGTAAAAGTCGACATTCTCCACATTTCGGTGTTTCACCGTAACATAGACAGTTATTTACGTTTTCAAATTATTAGATTTACAAATTTAAAATTTGGTAAGAGTGCTCCTTTCATGCTATAGAATTTTGCTACAAAACAGGTTTTGCAAAATCAACACCTAATGATCTTTGTCGGAAACTAAAGGAGTTGTAGATAAATATATCTGTTCTTAAACTATTGCATAAACAGACTTACAATTTGGTAGTTTGATTCGTTTTATGGATTAGAGATCTGCTATAAAATAGATTTTGAAAAAGTTTAATCCTAAGGAGCTTTTGGGGGGGGGGCTTAGGGTGCAATAGAGTTGAATATTTCCGTTTTTGAACTCTTAGACTTACGGTTTTAAAATTTGACACCACGCTTCATTCACGCTACACAGATCAGCCAGAAAAAGATTTTGTGAAAAACAAACCAAAGGGCATTGATGATAATATTTTATATAATAATATAATATAAAATATCAATATAATATTTTTATTATATAATATTTTAATATATAATCTAATATATAAAATTCTCGTGTCACAGTGTTTGTAACCAAACTCCTCCGAAACGGCTTGACCGATTCTTATGAAATTTTGTGCATAGATTCAGTAGGTCTGAGAATAGGACGCAAACTATTTTTCATTACGATATTGCAATTAGTTGAAAAGATATTAATTTAAAACTTTTTGGCGTCGAAAATCGGTTTGGCGCCAGATGTGTGACTTTTCTCTGTTCCACCGTCCAAATCACTCTGTCAAGGGTTATACTAGAAAAAGGAATAAAATCAAAATTACCAAATTTGGCGAGTAAAAAAAAAAATGCGAGTGAAAAGATTTTTCTCTTTCATTTTTTGTACATATCTTTACATCGAAAGATATAAAAAAGAACGACAAACTATTTGGCGGCACTCTGTTACTCCTTTCTGGTGATTTCAGGCGAACACCTCCCGTCATTCCACGTTCAACGTACGCTGATGAGATCCACGCTTGCTTGAAATCATCGTCACTGTAGCGTTATGTTGTAAAAGTACAACTAAAATTAACTATGCGCGTTCACAAATACTTCAAGATCCGTCCGCTGAAACATTCTCAAAATAAGTGTTAGGTATCAGCGATGGAAAAGTAGCTGTACATAAAAATACTGGATGCATAAAATTGCCAACCGATTTCTGCACAATCATTAACTTGCAAAGACCAGATATTTCCCAATATACACACACAATTCATTAATCATGAGTGGCTGCCAGAAAGAGCAATTTTGGCAGCAAAAAATGTGGACGTCAGCGATTTGAATTTCAACATACAATAGTTGTTGCCAGGGGACTTGATGCCATACAAATCTATCGATACAGTTTGCGATACCAACAAAGCTGTAAATTATATAGCAGAGTTTTTTTTTAACTTATTGGATTTTCTAGGCATACCACCTTACCATTTGCAACTGAAGGTAGAATCTCTGGTTATTTTGCTTCGTAATGTGAAACCACCATGGCTGTGCAATGGCATGCGATTAGTCATTAAAAAATTGATGAAAAACGTTGTCGAAGCCAGAATTATGAATTGCAAATTCCGAGGAGAAGATGTATTATTACCACGAATCCCTATTATTCCCCCAGATGGGCCAATTGAATTAAAACGGATTTAATTTCCAATTAGATTGGCAATCACAATGGCAATCAATAAGTCTCAAGTTCAAACGATGTCTGTTTGTGGCTTAGATTTGGGCACACCGTGTTTTTCACACGAACAATTATACGTGGCATGTTGTCGCGGGAGTAAACCATCTAGTTTGTTTGTGTTGGCTAGAGATGGACTCAATAAAAATATCGTAAACTCCAGTGCACTAAGAGACTGATAATGTTATGTTTTTTATTGTCATAATTTGTGATAGAGATGTAATTTGGAATTTATTAGTTAAAAATAATACAATAACAAACATTTAAAAAAATCAATGTTTGGTGTTTTGTCACTTTTATAGGCCGTCATCGTTCACAGTGCTCCATTTCTCTTTCAGTCATATACCACATCCCCACACACTTACAATTTTTTATTTGAATTCCAAAATATTCACAAGAAATAATTTATATGTCAAAACAACGTTTGTCGGGTCAGCTACTACTTTATATAATAAGGATATATAATTTTTATAATTTCCCTTTTTAAACTATTTCACAAACATTTTTGAAATTTGGTAAGAAATTTATTTCATTCATTCACTTTCATTGAAAAAAGATCCGTTACAAAATGGGTTTTGCTCAAGTGTCGTTTTAGATAAATATTTCCGTTTTTAACCTTTTATACGTACACAATTAAAATTTAGTTGTTAGATTCCTTTCAAGGAGTAGAGGTCTTCTAGAAAATAAATTTTTCAAAAATAGAGCCCCAAGGGGCTTTGCAGTGGCTGAAGTGGTGTAATAGATAAGTAATTACCTTTTTAAAACTATTACACCTACCGACGTGAAAATTGGTTGACGTTTCCCTTTGATGTGAAGTTTGCAAAAAACAGCCATCAATGGTGGTTGCGAAAGTTTAAGAAGAATTTTTGAAATAAAATCTTTGTTTTGAATTGTTAGACGCACATAATTGAAATTTGTCAAAGATGTTTTTATTGTTGAATAAAGAACCACTATGAATGGATTTTAGGTAAATCGACACCTATACAGGAAGAGGGGAGTGACTGGATTGTTTTAAGAGCAGTCAGTAGGCTGAAAATTTTCAGGTTATCGATTTTGAGATTTTCCTATTCCTAAAATCTCCAATTCATGACCTTTCAAGGGAAATAACATATATGCAAATTTATGAATCAGAAGTATATGAAAATGACTTATAAAAAATAATTACCTAATTTAAAGTACAAGCTGTATAGGTGAAGAAAAAATGGTATATTTAAATGGTTTATTTTCAAGATATGTATCTTGCCAAAGCAAGAATAAAATTGTAATCGAGTGCGTCTATCCCTTAATTTTAGTAATTCTATAGTATGCTATCTTTTTTAGTATTAATTTAGTTGAATGTTTAACACGTCAATGGAGGGGAGAGAAAATGGTTGCCGTTGACTCCCCAAGCGTAATAAGTTTTAATATTTATATTTTTATGTGTTATGCGTTAAGGGCTTTTCCAGATGTCCCTTCACATTTGTTTTCCTTTACAAATATGCACTTTAGCGTTATGTATGTAAAATATTCTTCGGAAATCTGTTTGTAAAATCGAAATGAGGCTCTGTGTGTAACAAAAAAAATACGTTTGTCATATTAATTCATTATATTGAATATCACATTATGCATTTTTCAAAAATTTTAAAGAAACAAAAAACTAGTAAAATATCATAATAAAGTGTGATATTGAACATATAATATTTTTTTCTTTAAAAGTTCAATGAATGTGTTAATAAATGGATTCGTAATTTAAAAGCATGGAAATAAATATTTCTGAATTTTTAGTTCTCCATAGGTTAAAGCACAAAATTTAATATATTTTTTATTATTGTTTTCATTTATAAAAAAAGATATATTTTTCTATAGAGAATTTCTCTTAAGACATGTTCCAGCTTAAATTTACTTCTTTTCATTGCGTTTATTCTTATCTTCGATGTGGCGTAGCAACTTAGCAACTGATACTGTTTCAGAATGTCATTTCGATCTATTTATTTTTAATTTTCTTTTATCTGAGTTATTTTTGAAGGATTTTTGTTTGATGGATCTGAATTTCATTTGATTTTTTATTGCTGAAGTAAATACTGAGAAATCAAGGAGTAAAATTAAAAGAAAAATAACCTTGCAAGTATTCTTTTTTATATGGCAAAGAAAATACATTTCAGTTTTCAGGTTGATTTAAGGGAGGTCAGTAGGGTAAAAATCATGGAATCATCGATTTCGAGTTTTTGATATTTCTGAAATCTGTATTTCATTACCTTTCTAGGGATATAACCTTTATGCCATATTTTCAATTAGAACTATGTCAAAATGACTTTTAAAAAATTATCAACTGGTGGGCCACGCCGCCTTTTGACAGATATTTGCCTTTTAAATATCCTGAAACAATTGCAAAGCCTTCTTTTTGTTTATTCAAACACAATTAACTTTAGATAACAGTTGACTGTTCGATTAACTGTATTAGTTTGGTGGAGGATATCGAGTTTCAACATGTTTCCATGTGTTTTAAATTACTATTTATTAGTATTTAAAAAAATGCTTATTTACACAAGGTATGTTTTTTTTTTCAAAACTACTACTTTCATAATTTATAATTTTAAAATTAATTTTTAAAAAAATAAAATTTTTCTAAATTTACTGTATGTGAAAAAAAAGCTGCAAATTTACATTATATATTCCTCATGCATTCACTGAAGTGATATTTTGAAAATATTACAACAAAAAAACATTTAGCTAAGAGCACATGTGTCAAAAAACAAACAACTTTGAATAAATGTCTGTTTTTAAAAAAAACTAATTTAAAAAAAAAATATCATTTTAGTATAAATATAAATGTTACTTAACTGTACAGACAAGTTTTTAAACTTAAATATACAAAAGTTTCTGAATGAATTGTACATACAAAAATTCAGATGTGTAATACCATTTGTCGTTGCAAGAAGCTGGTTAAATACATAAAAATACCTAAATATCATGTTTAAAAACATAAAAACAGTTTTATTTTTGCTGTTTAAGAAATCATGTGTACAGTTTAGAGAAACTTTTGAAATTTAAAAGTCTTAGAAACTTATGTTTGCATGTGATCACACAGAACACATATAAAAACTTTTGAAATGACGTAAAATCATGTTTTTTCAAATGCACACCAAAACCATATAGATAAATTTTTCCCCATTATATTCATGATGATATTTGCTCTACTTTGATATTTGTAATACATAAATGCTACAAATTCTTCTAAAATTTATAGCGATTTTGTGATAATAGATGTAAATTTTACAAAATATCTCGTTAAACAAAAACTGAAAAATGTTATGTATGTATTTTCTGACAATTTGAAAACATTTTTGATGCTTTTTTTACTTAAAATATATTGACTTGATGCTAATGTTGAATAAAATGGGGCAAATACATGTTGGAAGTCATAATTTTCGTGATAAAGTGACATTTCATGTTAAAAATGTATTTTTCAAAAAGTTTGTTTATAAAAATTTATGTTCTTTTTTCTCAAAAAATAATGAGAGGATGCTCATAAAATTTCAATAAAACATAACTCATATGCACTCTGAACATAACCATGTACACTGAAGGGAGCCTTTATAAATTTTCCCAAAATATTTTAACATACAAGATTTATCGTAAAAAAAAAAATTAAAATTTTCAAGAAATTCATAGTAATATTTTTATGTTGCATGGTTTTGAAAAAACTTAACAATATATTTGAAATATCTCACTTCAGCAAAAATATTAAAGTCTAATTAATTCAGACTAAATCAGAAGTCTTAATATTTAACAGTTTCTGAGAAAAAGTACACATATATATGTGATGATATGGGATGATTTTTGTCGTTGCCTGTAAAGCTTGTTATACACATAAAATTACATAAATTTCATGTTTAAAAACATAAAAAAAGTTTTCTTGTTGTTTTGGATATCATTTATGTAATATTTAAAGAAAATTTTTAATTCTGATACTTTAAGAAATTGTGTTTACATGTGAATATACAAAGCACTAATGAAACTTTTCTAAATGTCATATATTCATGTATTACTGTCTTATAAAGATTATATTTTTAATTTGTGTCTTCTTTTTATATAAATTTAATGTATGCATGAACTGGAAATTTTTATTTTATATTTCATATATATTGTGTATACTGAAGTGAAATTTTTGAGATATTCCTCAGACATTTAGCTAAAAAGCAGATGTTGTAATATAGAAAAGGAAAATTTTTATAAAATTCATTAACCTACTGTGCAAAAATTACATTTTTAAATAGGCTGAGAGAGATAAATTTTTTTAAAAAAATTTCACTTCTGTATAAAGATAAATGTTAATTTAATGCACACATGAATTTTTAAGCTTTGTTTTCATTAGATTCTTAGTAAAAGGTACATAAATATATCCCAAAAACCAATGCCCTTTTTCGTTGCACAAAACTTGTTACAAACCAAAAATTCACAAATTTCATGTTTAAAAACATAAAATCAGTTTTCTTGTTGTTTCGGATACCTTTTATGCAATATTTTAAGAATCCTTTTAATTCTGATACTTTAAGAAATTGTGTTTATATGTGAATTTATAAAACCCTAATGAAATTTTTCGAAATGTCGTATAATGATGTATTACCAGTCATATTTTCATGTATTGACACATTTTTACATGGTATTTATGATACTTATATTCAACTTGGATGGACAGTAATGTATCAGAACAGAAAATTCTTCAAAAATTGATGCATAATTTGAGAAAAATGATGCAAATGCTATAAAATATCTCGATAGATTAAAAGTGAAAAATGCTATACATGTATTTTCTGAGAAATCTAAGTAAAAGAAATAAGTAAAAAGTCTTAAAAGTTATTGAGAATAAGCTAATATTTAAAAAAATAGTGCAAATACAGATTGTAATTCATAATTTTTTTGATGAAGTGACATTTTATAATAAAAATGCAATTATATCCAAACGGTGTTTTTAAAAATGCGAGTACGATTTTCTCAGAACCTGTTCAACGGAAGCACTTGCAATTTTCACTGAATATTACTGATATGTTAATATATATACTGAAGTGAACTTTTATTAATATACCAGTAATATTTTTGTAAAAGTCAGTTATCGTGAAAAAAAGACATTTTTCAAAAAATTCATAGTGATACATTACGATGAAAGTTTTTGAAAAAACTAAACAATATATTTGAAAAATCTCACTTCAGTTTAAATAAAAAAGTCTAATTAATATACAGAAAAAAATTTAAGTCTGTACATTTAATATTTTATGAGATACAGGCACATAAAAATGCTCAATTTAACATTAGCGGGATAGGGGGTACCGACTTACATTAATAATAGAAAATAAAGCTTGGTAGCAAATGTGTCGATATCTAAGCCAGAGCAATTTACATAAGAAAAATGAAATATTATCATGAATTGAGGCAGAAAAAAAAAATGTTTTCGATTGGAGAATGTAGAACAAAATATTTAAATTTATTATACACGAGTATGTGCTTTTTATGAATAGTTTCTTTAAAAAAACTGATTTCATTTCAATAAAATTTGATATCGATTGTAAAAAAAAGGCTATTTGGTTGATACTATATATTATATTATTCAATAGAAATATTTTCAATTTTCTCTTTTGATGTTATAAGAGTTTGAACTTTATTATTATTTTTTTTATCGTCAATGATGTTTTCCGTTTCCAGGAAGATACTGCATTAGATACTTAATAACAAGATGATTTTATTTTATTTCTTTTTTTTTTCTTTTATTCCTATAAATATATTGAATGCACGAAAACAAAATAATTGGATAAATAACTTCATTCTTGTTTTCATATATTCAGAATTTCTGCTTTGAAAAAGTAAACATCGATTTGAAATGAGAAAAGGTATGCAAATATTTAATAAAATTTATTTTAAAGAACTTAGATTTGTAATATTTTTTCTATTTTTTACAAAATAGATTTCTGAAATTCTTATCAATGAACATTGATTGTCTCTTATTGCTTAAAAATAATTAATTTATACCTATAAAGTACATTTTTTAAAATTTAAAAAGCGACTCCTTATCAAATTTGGCTTACCACGTATAATTTATATTTTAGTTAATCAAAGCCTATTGCCTTATTGAAGAAAAATCAATATAACTGAAAAACAAAATTTCGATATTGGTAAACAATAATAGAGTAAATGAAATTTCAAGAGATTTTTTTTTTATTTCATGATTGTTAGTTAAAACATTAAGCAAGGTTTTTTAACAAATTATACACATAAAATTAAATTATGAAAAAGTATGATAAATTAATTAAACTTTTTAAACAAGAGTTACAAATTCATAAAATAATATCTTAAATTTCTGATGAGGCGTTTTTTTCTGAAAAATATTTTAAATGATAATACTTTTTTTAAATTAATCTATACTGTAACTTCTCAAAAGAAGAGCGTTTCATATACTTCTGAATGGCGTGTTTGTCTACACATTTCATTATTTTCTGTAGAAAACCTATTCTTCGGTCCATTAATGAAAAAAGTCATTTTTATTGCCTAATAATAAAGTACTTTATGTAGTTAGAAAAAATAAGATTAAAGATATTTAAATATATTTATTTATATATTATAAGAGACAGTATTCTTTTTTCTTCGTAATATTTGTTATTCGATGAATGGCTTTTCAATTTTATTTATGTAAGAGTACATCTTTTAAGTTGATTAATTTTATGTAACAATTATATCTATTATTCTTTCAAACTAAATTTTTGAATAAGCGGATCTATATAATAAGATATTGAAGTTTGTTTGTTTGTGTGCGTGTGTGTGTATGTGTGTGTGTGAGAGAGAGAGAGAGAGAGAGAGAGAGAGAAATATAAAGAATAACACGTTTCTTTTTTAGCTAAGTTTTGTGACGGGGCTATTCGCGAGATTTTCGAACTGATCCTCTTGGGAAACTTTAGGGCTAGCATTTATACTGATTCAAAGACTTTCAGGAATAACACGAGATAGATATATGTTAATTAGTTCGACTATATAAAGTCTATATATATATATAGGTTTTGTAGATGTAAAAAAAGAGAAGGAGCCGCCAAGCTGTCAAGTAAGTTGAATATCGGAGAATTACTTCACGAACTTAGCGCGCTTTTAAAAGGTGTAAATCATAAGAGTAAATTATTAGATTGCAGATTTAAGATAGTAGATTCAGTACCGGCCTGAGGTTAGTTAG
The DNA here is from genome assembly GCA_019973975.1 of Trichonephila clavata. Taxonomy (NCBI): domain Eukaryota; kingdom Metazoa; phylum Arthropoda; class Arachnida; order Araneae; family Nephilidae; genus Trichonephila; species Trichonephila clavata. Next base: position 25,216 of record BMAO01006336.1, on the reverse strand, counting down.
TGATCGTTCTCCTTGTCCATTTCTGGTAGTCGGGTTTACTTAGAATTGAGTATTAGGATTAATCGACGTTTTAGGAATCACTCCTAGGTTTCTCCTTATAGTTAAACTTGTGATTGTTTAAGTGTTTGTCAGACTTGAATAAATATATTTGTTATTATGGCGTTTGTTGGTGATGCTATGTTTCCTCCCACACTTAGAGACGCGCCGGGCGGAGTGAGTGGGGTCCCAGGTAGGACCCCGCCACCACAGTTTATATAATCTTGTTTACCAACATTATAATAAAAAAAACTCAATCAATTCAATATATGAATTCTATAAAATATCAATTTTACAGTCCTTGATTTAATCAATATTTTAATATTTTCATGTTAAATAATTCTTACTGATATAAATTTGCATAACAATTTGAACTCATATATGTTCCCTAAAAAACGATAAGTATATTATGCTATTTAATTTTGATAACTTTTAACTTCTTAATCTTTATAGCTTATTTTATTTCTAAATGAATATAAAAGCGTTCTATATAAGTTGTGAATAAAAATACTTTGCAAGACTTTATGTTTTAGAGACATAAAAAAGGTATGTATTTTTTATAAAGTGATGGCCAGACAAAATGCAACATTAGGAAGGACCAGATATATATCAAAGCGCAATTTATTTGTTGGATAACAGTTGTACAAAAATTAAACAATTAAAATTACAGCCTGACATGTGGATGATGACAAAATCAAAAGTTTGTGTAGCCGCCATTGTTAGCTATAAACGCTACCACACGCCTCGGCATTGAAACGAAGAGGCTTTGGATTTAAGTTTGGAGTAAAGCAATACATGAGCCTTCCCCTAATTGCCAAACTTGATCTGCTGTAGCAGCGGGTGGTGTATACCGGGCCAGTCGTTGTGCAAGCATGGTCCACATGTTTTCGATTGGCAATAGATAGGGTAAAAAAGCATGCCAAGAAAACAATTCAATCTGCTGGGCAAAGAAGAACTCTTGAACATTGCGTATGGTCACGCATTATAGTGTTGAAATATGGCAAGCGCTGAATGTATGGGAGGACCACAGGCTCCAAAAACCTCAGAGATGTAGCCCTGGCGGCTCAGTGTACCGGCAATGCGTACTAGAGAGGTGCCGCAGAGGAATCCAATACTACCCCAAACACTGATACCGGGTGCAGCACCAGTGTGGCAATGCATAATGCTACAGTTCAGTACCCTCTCACCACGGTGTCTCCAAACTTGAATCCGGCCATCGTGATGTTGTAAGCAGAAGCGGGATTCATCAGTAAACAAAATGTCGTCCCATCCCATTGTCTATGCCTGACGTCCATCATACGATTGGCGGCGTAAGCGCCTGTGTTTTCCAGTTAAGGGTAAATGAAGAGATGGACGCCTTGCGGGCATTCTACTCTGCTGCAAATGGCGTCGAATGGTACGAGCGGACACTAAATGATGCGTAACAAATTGAATCTATCATGCTGTAATTCGTAAGATGGCTGCGCGATCCTTTATTGCCATGCATCCAATCCGCCATTGATCATCGACATTGGTCCAATGAGGTGGGTGCAATTGTCCCCGTCGTCTGTTGCTTTCTCCTGCATCCAGAGATGACAGATCCGCATCACAGTTTCTTGGTTTCGTTAACTGATTTCTCCGAAGGATAATCAGCAATCCCTATAGGCTACTATTCTAATTCCATCGAATTTAGAAACCTGTTCAAAATACATTCGATGTCTTCCAGGAGGCATAGGTAAATAACATACTCAAAAAAATGCACGATGAAAGAATAGCCATACTTCAAATCGCCAATTTGTTCTCCCGTTATTTACCACTGGCCGGTAACACTATGGGCACACGTGAAGTGCGTCTGCGCTATAATGCTAATGATTTGCATATTTCATCACCACCAATGCATGATGTAAATTTCACATGGTTTGCGTGCTTCCTTCAGGGTGTCCCATTTTGTGTGTGTGTGTGGTCAGCAGTGTATCTCTCTCTCTCTCTCTTCTTTTAGTTTCTATTTTTTTCCATACACATACACACAATAAAATCTATAATTTATTGTATAGGGGGTTTAATGTTATATATAGTACATTCTTTACTATATATTCTTTATGTTTTTTTATTTGAATATAATACTCTTCCTACAATTTTCACGGTACTTTTTGTTTACAAAATAAATGTACTTATTTTGGCAAAATGAAGAGGAGACTCTTCAGTGTAAAGCTTGTTGATATAGGATATTTTTCACCAATATAAGTAAAACTTAATTATAATTTGTGTCAGCTTATAAATTAGATTATTTATTGCAATAAAAATTTCTTATTGTACAGGGAATATGTATTTCATACTACATGTTAGTCTTTAAAATATATTTATTGATGTATTTCAAATGTAAAACGCGTAACAATTTAATCACTTTAACATTTCAATAAGCTTTCCTAATAGACTATTTATCACATTTGTTTCAAGTTAGTTAATTTTTAATAAACTGCACTTTGTTTTGAAATTTTGTGTACTGGTAACAAAAATAACAACGGTCACTAGTTTTGGTCACTAACAACAGTATGATCAACAAAACTGATACTTATTCTTACTTTAAAGACACCTTTGAAATAAACATTACATAAAGAGTTTTACACTCGTTATTTTACCACGACATTCACAACATTTTTGGGAATAGGAAAAATTTTAGATTTTAAATACACTCACATTGGTTCTTACATGCGTTCTATTAATTATTTTCAAAGATATGTGTGTGTGTGTGTGTAATTTTAAAATGCAAAATCTAAAACTATAATGCATATATTACTTCAAAGTTCAGCTGTAATTATATTCTAAGTGCCTTTCTCTGATTACCATATTTTTCTTGTTACATTGTTTTCTCGAAAAAGACTGCCGCATCATTCAACTTTTACATAAGGAACGGAAACAACAAGTCAATCATTGATTCAATTGCAATCAATGTTTTTTTTTTTTTTTGCCAGTTCATTCTTCTCTTATTATCTACTATTTATTTGCGTAAAATGGGTTTTTCGCAAATTTCAATGAATTATCTGTTAATAAATTTGCCTTAATCAAAATCAATGTAAGAAATTTATTCCTCAATTTTAGAGTAAATGGCAAAAATTTCTATAAATTTGTAAACAAACCTCTTCATTTTCAAATTTAAAACTTTCATCAAATATAATTAGGTATAAAACGTGAATTTTTTTGGGTAATTTAAAAACATGTAACGGGGATTCTATCCGCGGAACTTCCTCCTCTTGGGGGAACTATTCTTTAACTGTGAAATTAGTTTAAAAACTGCTTTCCACATAGAGATGACTTGAAGAGGTATTTTATGCTTAATAGATTAGTATTTTATGCTAATGTAAATATTACTTAAACCCTCACATTTTAGGGTGTATGCGGTATAAATCGTGAAATCTCGGAATAGTAGAAAACGATTTGTGGCTACGGAAGTCGTACGGTGTGAAGAAAATACCCATCTTTGTATCCACCCGGGGTTGTTGAAGGAAATAGAAGTGGACTTGCAACAAGCTGTCGTTGTTCGAGTAGGACTTGTATAAAAAATTTCGACATTAAGCATTTGGATTTAAGATTGATCCCAAGTTTAAGGAATAGGTTATAAATCGTTCACATAGTTCACATATCTAAAATAAGAGTAACTATCTGCTTCTCAGAACCCTCTTACACCTGCAACCTCCGGGTTACAGCAGACACTAATACAATTTTTCCTTTGAGTTTTCATCTGCATGTTGTATAATTTTTGTGCAGTATTCCATACTATTTTTACTACCCATTTATTCAAATTTCAACAATATTTTGAAGGAAAAAAATATCTACCCAAGTTATATACTTGAGTTACAACAATTAGATCTTAATTATCTTTTTCCAAATTAAACTGTGTAAGAAAATATTGCGTAATAGTGTGTGTGTTCATATTAGACCTCTTCAAGAATTAGCAAGAAATATTGGTAAATATTCATTTCTTTTCAAACTAATAAAGGAAGAATTTCTGTGAATAGTTAACATAAATAAAATTAATAATGATCTATTGAATCTCCCACAAAGACATTGTAGTTTTAAGTTAAGTCAAGTGAGAAAACAAAAATTATCTTACCTGATACCTCTCTCTCACTGCTCTTTCACACCGTTAGCGAAATAGCAGCTCAGTTTCGAAGGACGGCAGACTTGTTTGACTTTTTAAGGCACCCGACAAGCTTCAAAGACCAATTTTTCCAAAATTGATTATCAGAAGAATTTTAATGTTTTAAAGAACATAAATAGTCTTAAAGAGTTATAATTATGAAATAAACACCATGCATCACTTCTGTTTTTGAAAAAAAAAATTATTTTTATAAAATTGTTTAAAGAATTTCAATTTTAGAAAAAACCGCATTAAAAAAATATATTGGACATAATGTAATTTTAATTGCATTGATATATTTATTGATCCACCTGAAGTGTCACAAACCGCAGGTTAAAAAATATTTTCAAAAATAAATATTTAATAAGCATTCGAACTTCACGTTAATGATTTTTCGTCTAAATTACTCTATATTCTAAGCTAAAAAGGACTATAAAATGTGATTAAATGTAAGCATCTTAAAACCTGAAGGTTTGCTACACTCTCAAGGGCTTATAACATAAGTGTTGCAAATTTGATTAAATTTTATATAATTGTTGTAGAGACATCCCAATTTTCGTGAAAAATTATCGTGAAAATTTCATTTTTCAAAAAACACATTTAAAAAATATACTTATAAGTTACATAAAGTAAATATTAAAAAAAACAACTTAAAATTCTCCAGTTTTATATGTTATTCCTTCTTCTTCCTCAATTTTTATATTTCTTTTTTTTTGGAATGGCCCTAAGTTTTCTTCTGCAGGTTTTTGCTGTTGGCAGTGAGTGACGTTTTGAATCTGCAATGCTCTCATTATCGAAGGTTTTTTGTCCCCTTACAGAATAATAGCTCAAAACAATACCCATTTCATTTAATATGGAAATTAATCCCTGGAAGCCATTGTTAAACTGCACAACAGAAATATAAGCTCCTAAATGCAATGTTTGATGCTCAACGAAACTTCTTTTGGTAATATCTGCCACAAAATTGCATTAAAATTTTCGTTCGGATTTTGAGTTTTGCCGTGTAAACATTTCTTTAAAAGATTTCTGTCACACAAATCCATATAAACTGGCTTTATCGTGTTAACAATTTTTGTGGCAGTCCCAAGGATTTATCCTGATACACAATATTAGAAGCTTTAGCCCGTTGAAATTTACACCAAATTTCAGCTCCGACAGGGGTCTTCCATGTTTTGGCTGATGTTTTGACGAGCAACAATGAAAGAAGGCAGAAATAACAGCAGACTGCATTTTGTCCAAGTTCCCAATATTGCTTCGAATAGCAATTCCATAGTAATTCTGTAGCTTATTAATTAAACCATCAGTCAATTTACCTTTCCCCCCGAGTCCTTTATTTCTGCTTTTCAATTTTCGAAGCCTTGTTCCAACTCTTTTTTGAATATGCCCAATACATTCTAGCTTCGTAACAGAATCTTTCCCGTAAATGTTCTTTACTTCATCAATAGCTTTGGAATCTCCATCCCCATAATAATCAGTGTATCGTAACATTCTATGATCTTCCGACCTCTCAAAAATGCGATAAGCCCCAACCGGTTTCATACTGGATGAAGATCCTTTATGATGATTACACCGCAATTTCACATTTTGTTGCTCCGTCTTTGAATAGCTTTTTCTACAAAACTGAGATAAAGTTTCAAAGTCAACAATTTTCCCAGTATCGACAGATATTGCACTAACACAACCATTTAGCGAAGAAAACCCACGACGCTGCCAGGTACCATCCACCGAAACACCACAATTTACAGTATCATGTATAGATTTTTTTAATTGCCTAATACCTTTTGCTGTGTCATTCATTTTATTTTTTCTCCAATTTAAGTAGCAGCACTGAGGAGTTTTTTTTCTTGTTGGTGGAATGCAAGCTTTTAGAGAAAGGGAGGTAGATTCAAAACAGCACAAAGTTTTCTTCCTGCTGAGACACCTCTACCAATCAATCTCAAGCCATAAACCAAACGAGTATTGAGTTCATTCATTTTGTCTAACTTTTTAGAAGTACAAAATGCAGATATAAAACTGCAATTTTTACAGTGCAAAGAAAAGTTTGAAGATAATCCAAACCTTGAATCTTCCACAAGATAAAGGCTTCCTGCTCTACACTTTTTATTTGGGCAACACAATAAGGAAAAAATACCAATTAAAATTTCCAGATCAATCAACCTGTTTCCAGTTAAATGTTCTGTATTACTTTCAGCATCATTTACCTGATAACAATGCTGCAGCTTCAGTGAACTGGCGGTCATAATTTCTTCTTCCTTGCATGAAGCAATTTCATTGTATGTATTTTGGTTTCCATGAAACTTTCTTTTACGGGAACGATGCGAACGACATTTACCCATGATTTCAGGTAAAATAAATTTAAGAATAAATTAAAATAATTTAAGTTCTAAAAATAAAGCAAAATATAGAAATAATAGAATTAAGATAGGCTTGGTCGATGCTAACGTCGAATGTAAACAAACACGGAATATTGATAGTCTTAAAATAGCGTTGCCAATCGTTTGCAACAAAATTGTTTGAAATAATTATTAGCAAACTGTGGCTTAGTAAACAGATAATTAAAATTTTGGTTTTTGAAATCCCATTTTAGGGAAATAATAATTAAACACTTCATATGTCGCTCACTTCTGGTCCAGATGACATTACTTCCGGTTTCGTTTTCAACTACTATGACTTATTAAAATTGCTATATCTAGAGTTCTAATTTACGTAAAATTAAAATAAAGACTGTTTTGGAATCTTAAAGGTTGTGGCTTTGTTTTACAATCATAAAAAAAAATTCGACATTTTTGTCAAAAAACACTTTTTCAGATACCTTAAATCTGTAAGAGGTATACTTTAAAATTATCATGAATAGTAAGGAATAATGTGGTTTGAAAATTTGCCAAAGACCATTACAAAACAATCATTGCACAATTATAAAAAAAATTCTTTGTAAAATGTGAGTTAAGTGCACCCAGTGTTCCAAAGAGTGACAACATTATCTGTAGTTTTATCCTTGTAAAAAGATTTTGGAATTTTAAATGATATTAGGGTTTGCCATCCCGTGCTATTATTTCAATCCCGGGATTTCGAGATTACGTTATCCACATCCCGGCATTGGTCTCAGAATTAGGACCGAAAAATTTATGGAAAATACTTACACATTAATATGGTTGAGATTACAAAAAAAAAAACTGAAAATATAATTAAAAAATTGGTTTAATATCATTATTTATTGAAACAAAACAAAACTTAATTCATTATAAAGAACTAGTATATAATGAATTCATTAAAAAATGACCCATTTGAAAAAAAAATTGATATGTTTGAGATTTTCCAAAATCTTATTGTAAATTTAAAACAGAATAAAAAGCCTCTATTTTATTTTCATTGAAACACTACATTTTGTTATGTTTAATATATTTAGAATTGATAACTGAATTGGGTAAGACACACACACACACATTTGAAGGAAGCAGATTTTTTTAAAGTTAAAATTATGAAGTCTTAACTGGACCTTTTTCCGACAAACTTACATACACCTATAAACAGCAAGTGCAAATGATAGAATTGATTTACATAAATTTTAATCTAAAAAAAATATCTTATTTATACAACTGCCATAGAAAAATACCTTCTATTTTTCAATCTAAATAACATATGACACTAGAAATTAATCATAACACTAAAATTAACTCGAATAAAAATACTCAAAAAACAGACTTCAATATTAAAAATAATAATAATAAATACATTGTATATCTAGTAGTCCAATAAAATACTGTCTTTTAACTTCCTCAAAAAATGTCTTTTTGAAATATTTTTAACAACATTTAAATATAAATACATGCCATCTAATTTGAAAATATATTTATAATAATAACAAAATAATATTACTAAATTTATCTCTATGTAGATTAAAAAAGGAGAAAACATTGAATAACTCACTATAAAAGAGTTAATTCATAAACTTTAAATATTCAGAAAGAATTTTGAAAAAAAAATACCTTTTAGATGATCCAAAAAGCAATAGCAGCTTAAACAACTTTATGAGAATATACTTATAATAACAAAATAATGTTACTCTCAAGTTATCTTTTGATGTATAAAGAGAGAGAGAGAGAGAGAAATTTTTAAAAAAATTTTTAATATTGACTTAAATTGATAATTCAGAAAAATGAGTCATGATCGATGATTCAGGAAAGAAAAATCAAAACTTATTATAAACATGAGACAAATGAGTCACAATTTTTTTATTACTAGGGAACATCAATGAATGTTGCGTAATGTCTCTTTTTGAAAGTGAAGACTCTACATAAATTTTGATGAGAAAAAAATTTACAAACATAATTTAGTCAAAAATTAAATCCCGGGATAAGTTATGTTAATCCTAGAATTTCATGATTTGAAGAAATACTGGGATTCCGGGGCTGAAATCCCGGGCTTAAATATAATTTCCCTAAATGAGAGGTAAATACATAAGGTCCATATTCAAAGAGACCGGTACCAACATTAATTGTGCCTTATTCAAAGTTTATCTTACAGGAGGTACTACAGTATTTGTATATTAATTTATATCTTAAAAAAATACATCATAATTCAAAATTAAAAACATAATTACCTGATGCTATTTCATATCAGCTAAATGTAAGAGATTAATTTGTACTAACTTCTTCGAAAAGAGTCTGTTGATGGTAGTGAAAACACAAGAATTTATATAAACCTCAAGTATAACTTTACTCAAGAGTAAAATAAAACATTTCCTGTATTTCTTCCAAAAACTCTAATTATCTCTGTCCCCTTTAGGTCAGCTAACACAGGATATCCTGTGGGTCGATTCTGACCCCACTCGCGATGAGAAGAAAGTTAGAGAAGAAAATATAAGAGAAAACATATCAAATTTCACGGTTTAACATACACACCCTCCTCGAATCCTTCAACGTTCAACACATAAGAAAACTGACATTAAACATGTACGGTAAAAAATAAGTATTTTAATTTCGGGATTTGGAAAAACTACCAGGATCCTGGGGCTGTAAACCCTAACTGATATTTCAATCTTCCACCTGGCTGCTGACTTTAACCTTTCATTTCCAAAAATGCCAGTATGGCCACAAACGAAAGCAAAAGACACTAGAAATTTTGTGACCTTAAGAATTTTAAGGTTCTTTTGAATTTTGACAAGAACATTATTGTAAGACGAAATATTTTGAATATTTTTTAAGGAAGAAGCAGACTCCGAACAAAAAAAAAAAAAAAAAAAAAAAAAAAAAAAAAAAAAAAAACGAAACTATTTAAAAACAATACCCTCACACACACGCGTGTGCGAAAAAAAATTCCTTTAAAGACAATTTTTTTGAAGGATTTTTATCGTTCGTTTAAATACAAATGATTCTTGATAAATTGCACAAACTTTTATGAGCCTTATTTTAATATAAATCCTTATTTTATATAGATCTTAAACCTAGACTGATCACTTTCTTATCAATATAATCGTCCCCTCGCAGTGAACAAAAGATTGCAAGTATATTTAGGTTTCTGTGCTAAAACGTATTACACTGCTTGAATTGTGCGTAAATCAGAATTTCCTATAAAAAAAAATACTTTTGTACCAACCAATTACACTCCATGAGTATATGCTCAGTCTAGAACATCGTTGATTCAAATCAACCCCATTTTAATACGTAATTTTTTTTTAAAAATCTGTGAAACAAAGATTGCATGGTGCTCAAAAGAAAAGCAGAATGAAAATGTAACATAATGTGTAATGTTAGCTTAGTAATCTAGAACAGAGATTATTTTGGATGTTGAAAGGGAAAAAAAGAGTGAAATGCATTCAAAACACAGAGAACATGAGTTTTGACTGTATTGTACCTTTAAATGGATTTTTAACCTTTCTTATTAAAATTAAAATTCTTGTGTATTGGAAGAATGATTATAAATTTTAAGAATATTGCACCCTAAGCAAATATGTGTGATTGATAAATCATAAAACTTGTGTTGTTTCTAGTGCTCCCAAATTATGAATTAATAAATTGCAGGCTTTTTTTAATTTGAAAATGTGTTTTGCGTACCTTTATTCGGTTTTTATCTATAGCCAAAAGCAACTTGATCAGTAAGGTAAAAACTAAGAAGAAATAATTATTTGTTTCTCATAAAGCATAAGCGCGAAGTAAAAATCATAATATCAAATAAATTTACAACCTAACTGTTTAATATGTATTGAGATCAAAAAGAAGAATCATCTGCCCATATTGTTTTGAATTTTGTTTTAAATAAATCCGCTCAGTTTTGCTTTAAGAAAATGTTGGAAAATAAATAATAAAATCTCATTTTTAAGTTTTTAGCTCTGAAAAGAAATTTTTTAAACCATAACTTGTTTTTAAATAAATTCCGAAGATGTGTGCTCCTTTTTTTTAAAGCAAACTGCCACAATGGTAAAAGTTAGAATCTTTTATTTGAACTTTTTTCATTCGATCATTTAGTGCAATTCAATGATGTAAAAACATCGAAATTCTTGCTAAGGATTTAAAAACAAAAGAAATATTCTTACTGTTTTTAATATCAGACTTCATCATTATTCTAAAAGTTATAATCATTTTCTCTTAATTTTAGATCGTGTACATCTTTTTTTTTTGTTGGAGCTGTATTTCATGTCCTGATATCATCTCTCACAACACGTAATTAATCTTTCTGAAATTTTAAATAGTTATTTTTAACGTATATCAGTTTATATATAAAATAATTATTTATTTAAACTTAATGAATATATATATATATATATATATCTTTATATATAAAATATACGTGTCACAGTGTTTGTCCGCAATGGACTCCGAAACTACTAAACGGATCATAATATAATTGTGCATAATGTGTGTCATTTCGTCCAACTTAAAACATAGGATGGTTTTTATTTCAATTAATCACGCCATAACTTTTTTATTGCCGGAAATGTGAAGAATCAGGAAAAAACGTTGCAAGATTCCCTTAAAGGAATAATCGCAACATGTTTCATTGCTCATGTGTCTGTGGAAGCAGATATTACAAACCAAAATGTACGAAACTTAAGTGCCTGGCGTATTTCGCGGTGCGGAATCCGATTTTTGAGACAGTTTCCAAAAATAAACGTACCTTTGCCGGATAAAGTCGGCTGACCGTATTTTAGACACACCATAACAGGGGCTTACATGAAAAGTCTTGAATCGTGAAAACTTGGACCCTGGCATACTTCAAAATGGATAATCCGAATTTGATATCCAGTCTGAGAAACAACTGTAACTTTGCCAGATAATTCAGGACGACCATTTATTACACAAACCGTGGCAAGAGCTTAATGTCTTGATACGGGAAAAGTACGTTTCTGTTGTAATTCGGGATGGTGATCGACAGTTTGAAATCTAATTTTTAGAAATTCCTGTAACTTTGCCAGATAATGCCGGACGACCCTAATGACCCTTCCAGGAACTGAACTTGCCGGCTCAGGGGAACAAAAGTAATTTACAGTTGTATCTAGGGGCAGGAAACGATAATTTGAAATTATATTTCAGAAACTCCACTAAACTTGCCGAATATTGTCTGAATTAGGAGAAAAGGCATATGATTCGAGTCCCACGTCCGGATTTTCAATTTTTCTAGCGACTGAACTTGAATTTTTAACCATGTTCAAGTAACGTGGACGACACCTGAGCTGACACTCCCTCACCTATCTACCACACCACACCAACAGGAAAACGTTTGAGCTCTAGACAGATTTAAGGTATGTGACTACCTTCGGAGCACTTTTTTTGAAATATATAAATTTTCAACTAAATAAACATTTTTATATTTGAAATGGAGCATAAAACTAAGAATTTCAGTACAATTTCCACAAAATTAAAAATAATTTTCGATATATTGGGAATTTTGAGTGAAATTTTAGTGAAAAATTGCAGTTACGGTTAGGCTTGTATTGAAAATTCTAATTAAAATATTCGAATAATATTTATGCAATACATAAATAAAATGATTATCTGTGCTTATAGCTATAAAATTTGTGATACTTTTGAAAAGTTTTTGAAATATGTCATTTTTTATGCGACAACTCAATTTTTTACAAAAAACTAATGTTATTTTCTCACAAAAAGTGCAATAAAATACATAAATATACACACAGAGATTAGATTATACTCTAGACTGGAGAAAAAACTAAATAAAACATTTTCTGAAAATTTCAATTCAATATCTTACAAAGCAATCTTGTAGTGAACTTTACCGTGAAGCTAAAAATTGAAAAACATAGTTTCTCAGAAAATGCATTTAAAGATTTTAATATGGTATAAAAAATTTTCTACTTAATTGTACATTTTTTAAACTCACCATATTTATGGGTCAAGATCTCATTAGCTTCATGTTTAACTAATTTTGACTTTTTTTCAACTTTTGCTGTTTCCTGGAGAGTTTTATAGACAAAAACAATTGTCATTTTCAGTGAAATTTTGATGAAAAATTGCATTTTTAGAAAATTTTAATGAATGTATTCATATAATATTTATACAGTACGTAAATGACATCTTTATAAGTGTTAGGAATAAAAAAGATTTGTAATACTTTTGAAAGTTTTTAATTATGCCAAGATTTATGCAAAACCAAGATTTCTTTAAAAAAACTAATGATCATTTTCATAAAAAAGCAATAAAGTACATAAATATATACACAGAGTTTAGATTTTGATTCATAACACAGATATAACAAAATAAAACATGTTCTGAAAATTTCAATTCAATTTCTTACAAATATTTTGAGTAGGGATGTACTTCCGGTTTTGTAAGCTCCATTTCTGGTTTACTAATTATGCTAAAACTTTGCTTCTAAATATCGTAAAAATAAAACTAGAGTGTTTTTGGAATCTTTAATGTATGGGCTATAAAATAAAAGCATAAAATCAATTTCGAAAATTTCCCCCAAAACGACGAATTTTGGGTATTTTTTTCACCTTAACGTGAATCGCTGTCCTACACGGCGGATTTTCAGTGGTGCTGGGCTCGAACTCATGACACGCTAGCCATGATCCGATGCCTTGACCACTTGGCTACCGCGGCCCCAGCCGACATAGAGACGCAAAAAGTGGATCTTGATTGTATTTCGGAACTGCCGATCCGAATATTCTCAATTCAATGCAATATAATCTCACATCTACGTCAAATAATGCCAGACAAAATTATTTTGCACGAACTGTGGAAAAGGCTTGCTTTAAAATTCTTGAAGAGAGAGAAATGCATCCCTGGTGTTTTTCTGGAAGGGAAACAATCATAATATGAAATCGGATTTTAGAAACTCCCGTAACTTTGCCGGATAATACCGACCGAACGTAATGTCCCCCTTCAGAGACTGAACTTGCAGGAGCAAGGACGTCGAAAGTGATCACCGAGTATTTCTCGGGGTGGGAACGAGAATCTGGATAAGGATTTTAAAAGCTTCCGTAAATTTTCTGGATATTGCTGGAATGAGGTCAAATGACTTTGTGTTCGAGTTCTACCTCCGGAATTTCATTCCCTGCAGCTACTAAACTTTCAGGTGCAGTCGTGCGAAAATATGTTTGCAATAGGAAATTGCATCTTCGGGCATTGTTGTCACTGTGTTAGATGGCGGAAAAACTGCACATTCCACATCAACTGTCATTGGACATTCATAAAATACAAGATGTAATATGTACCATTGAAAAAAGAGTGGATTATATACAGTATTGCAAATGAATTCAGTCAGGATTAGAGATAAGTGTACCATGAACCATAAACATTCACTCAAAGCATTACATAGAGCTTTGCAAGATTAAATGGCAACGAGAAAATATTCGGTGTTGCTTTTGTATTGCTGTGTCTGGGGATTTCCGACAGACATTAACAGCCATTACACGCTCTACTTTTGCTCACCAGATTAGCGCATCTTTAAAACAATCGTTTTGATGGCGAAAAGTGGAAACACTGCGACTGACCATAAACACGCGAGTACATTTGCAAGATGATCAATTTTAGCAAATATTTCCTAACCAACTACTGAATATTGGAAAAAGCGAAGTAGAACTTCATCCCAATATATAATGCATGGAATGCCCAGACGATTTCTGTAATGTTCTTTAGGCAAAAAGGAACTGATTGAGAATGTCTTTCCGGATATATTGTATAATTATCTTGATAATTATTGCCTCTGTAATCCTGTTACTTAATCAGAAAAAATGTTGATATTGTGATGAAATAAACTTTCATACACAGGGCTGTTGCCAGTTGATCCAATTTTTTTAAACCAATCGACACTATTGTTGATGAAAACAAAACTATATATAAATTTTTCAACCGAGTTTTTAAATTCTCTAGATATATCAGGAATGTCACCACATAATCTGTGATTGGTTCCCTGGTTATGATCTGCATAACTTAAATTCACCTAGATAATGCAACGGTGCACGTTTGATCATCAAAAAATGATACCGGGAACTTCTTGAAGCAAACATTTTGACTGTAAAGTTTGAACGAAAATTCGGTTCTGCTACTACGGAATTTGTTGCCACGTATTCCACTGATACCGTCAGAATCTCTAATACAATTCAAAAGGCTTCCATTCCGATTCTTTCGCGATGACCATAAATGAATCTGAAACCAAACAATATCGATTTGATACTTGGACTTAGAAAATCCATTTTTCTCGAATGGGCAATTAGATGTTATATGCTCACGTGTGCGGAAACCATTGAATCTATTTAAGTTAACAAAATACGGGTTACCGAAAAATATTGTGCCCCGATTAGCGATTAGTTGTATAAAATTTTCTGTTACACTTTAAAATGAAAAAAAATAATTTTAAAAATTCCAAAGAATCAACGTTATTCACCACATTTATAAATTAAGACTTCATATGGTGTTACTTAACGATTTCGTTAGTAATTCATGCATTATACTACATTCAAATAGGAGATGAATAAAATGTAAAATTAAAATAATTTGTTGTTTTATACTTTATTTCAACCCTTAAAAATTATAAACGAAGATTAATTTGACTGCATTGAATAGCTTAGAATAATATTGAACTAACGTATTAAAACAAAGCCACAGCAACGCGTGGCCGGGTCAGCTGGTATATATATATATATATATATAAACTTATAGTGCAAAATTCCGTTCTTAAGAAGTAGAAAAGTAATTAAATATTATAAATATTCTTAACGTTTGCTATTTCTAATAAATGAAATAAAATTGCTCTCCGGTTATTTCAATGCAATTTTCTTTTTTCATCTTCAATTTTAAGATGCCTATAATGGTGGATCACAAAATGATTTTCAGAGCTTCAAAACCTGCATATATGGAAAACATGTTGTTTGGTATATTGATAAAAATGTAAAATAAAATTAAAAAATTAATCTCTATGCTGTGTCTATATATATGACAAGGAGAATGAAGTTCAGGTATTTGAGCTTTTCTATGATAAAAAGTCAAAGTAATTTTTATTAAAGAAAAACGGGTTATTTTGCACGTTTTAATGTTTTTGGCGACGAGAGGACACTTACTAAATAAATACTGGAAAAAAATACACATCTAGCACATTTAACAGTTTTTTTAGTATTATAACCGACACTCAAAAATAACTCCGGAGGCTAACTCAAATAATTTTAATTGATGGCACATTCTAATTGAGCACGGTTATAATTACATAAAAACAGGAAAAATCTATTCAAATACTAAAGGGTTTCCGCGGGCAGACATTGGCACATCCTTTCCTCCCCGAGGTGGCAGGCTGACTGGTTAAGTGTCCACACGGCCAGAAGAGGGCGCTCTATTACCATTCGTTACACTCCCCCTCTGGTTTCTAGGTATCGTCCGCGATGAGGTACCAGCAGAGTTATCTTTCCTGGGCCTTCCCCTTTTTATTAGAGGCATCACTGGAGTGGCTTCCTTGTCTATGCATGGACGAAGAGCTGATGAATGATAAGGTCCGAGAGCCTCATGTGGGTTGTTTGAATTTGCCACTTCATAAGTCGTCGGAGAGCGTTGAGTCACAATAATATAAGGCCCATCTCTTTTAGGCATGAATTTAGCTGTTTTCTTCTAGGCAACATTGCTAAGGGGGTGAAGGGTTACCCAGACCTTATCACCTGGATGATACAAGGGACCAGGACGATGTCTTTTATCATAGAAGGCCTTTCGCTGATCTTGTTTCTCTTCAATTCTTTCATGGATTTCAGAAGAAATTCTTGCCAATCTTTTCAAATATGGGGTAATCTCTGGGACGAAATTTACATTATCTATGATGGCTCGAAAGTCATTGGTCACATCATCTATAATTCTCATTTCTCGTCCAAACTGCCGATAAGCAGAAGTTTTACCGGTGGTGTCACACTTGGCACTGTTCAGAGCGAAACGGATAGACGGCAACTTATCTTCCCATTCATTGTGTCGATTTTGAACTAAGATGGCAATTCTAGGTTTTAGGTCACGGTTTTTCCCTTCAACAGGATTTTCTTGTGGATGATAGACATGAATAATATCTTGATCAATGTTCAGTATGAAACAAAGTTGTTGCATGACGGCACCCACAAACTGAAGGCCATGGTCGCTAATTAATCTTGTAGATAAGCCGTATCGTAATATAACTTTTTCCATTAGAGTTGTAGCACATTCTCTAGCAGTGGCTTGAGTGAGGGGAAAATGTTCAACCCATCTTGTGCAATAGTCTTCAACAATAAATATCCACTTCTTTCCTGATGGACTTTCAGGCAAAGGTCCAAACAGATCCATGGAAATTGTCTCGAAAGGTTGAGAATACACAGGTGTACGTAAGAGTACGGAAGGCTTTTGGTTGGATGGTTTGTAGCGATTGCATTATGAGCAATTCTTTACATAATCAGTGATGTAAGAACGCATACCTGTCCAATAATACCGTTTGGAGATTCTATCAAACGTTCCATCGGCTCCATAATGACCTGCGTTTGGTCATCATGGTGAATTTTCAAAATCTCTTGTCTTTCGTGAATTGGCACAACTAGCTGGACCTCTTCACTTTCAGAAGTAGGTGAGTTACGGAATAAAATTCTTTGATTCATGAGGTATCCTTTTTCTGACCAGTTGGCAAAATTAACACTTTTTTCATTGTTTTCAAAACATTCAATTATTTTCTTCAACTCGTCACTCTTCAATTGTTCTTGGCTAACTTCTTTAGGTGAGCGTGTGGGAAAATCGACGAAAACAGCAAGAATGTCACAGTCTGCTTTCTCTTGTTCTGACGTGGGTCTAGACAATAAGTCCGCAATAAAGTTCAATCTTCCGGGAATATAGTCGATAGTTAGATTATAAGATTGAATCTGTGGTTCCCATCTTGCAAGTCTTCCAGTGAGCGATTTCAAAGATAATAACCATTTTAAAGGCTGGTGATCAAAGAAGAGTCTAATAGTTTGTCCTTCAAAGTAACCTCTAAATTTTTCAAGGGCCCACACCACTGCAAGAGCTTTTCTTTCTGTGGCAGAATAATGGAGCTCCAAGGATGAAAGTAGTCGGCTTGCGTATTCTATTGGGTGTTCCTCATCCTTTTCTCCAAGGAGTAAAACTGCTTCGAGGGCAACGCTGATGACATCTGTTCGGATGACAAACGGCTTGGTACAGTCAGCTGGCTTAAGGACAGGAGGAGACGCTAGTTTTGATTTTAGCTCTCTGAAAGCTTGTTCTTGATCAGAGCTCCACTTCCACATTGCATTTTTCTTCGTTAAGTCTGTTAGTGGTTTTTCAATTTGAGAAAAGTTTGGAATGTATCGCCGATACCAAGAACAGGTTTGTACAAAGCTTTGCACTTGTTTTACAGATGTTTGAGGATGTCATATCTGCGATAGCAGCTGTCTTTTGTGGATCAACTGATATGTGTTCCCTGGTAATGTAATGTCTTAAGTATTTCACCCTTTTACAACAGAAGTTGCCCTTCTCTCTATTTGCATTTAATTTAAATAATGACAGACGTTTAAAGACTTGCTATAGGTCAGAAAGATGTTTCTGGATGGTTGGAGACAATATTATGACGTCATCTAGATATGACAGTGCTAGCACACTGTTTAATCCTGAACGGAACTTGTCTATAAACCTTTGGAAGGTTGCAGGTGCATTTCGTAATCCAAATGGCATACCAGTGAACTTGTAAATACCAAAAGGGCATGTGAAAGCAGTTTTGTCTTGATCCTCTGCCGCAACTTTTACTTAGTGGTATCTTGAACTCAAGTCAATAGTCGACATATAAGGTGTTGCCTTAGCTTCTTTAAGCAAGTCATCCATCCGAGGCAAAGGATAACTATCTGGAACGGTTTGAGCGTTCAGCTTCCTGTAGTGTATACAGAGACGAGTGCTGCCGTTTGGTTTTGGAATCAAAACAACGGGAGAGGCGTACAGAGATTCACATTCTACTACGATGACTTGTTGCAGCAGAGAACCTAGCTATTTCTTCAACAGCTCCTTCCTGGCTGGATTCATCTGCTAGGGAGGCACTGAAATTGGTGGGTTGTTTTCAGTGTTGATGCTATGTTCGATAAATGGAGTAGCTTCTCCCCCTACTTCTAAAATGGAGTGATGATTTTTAAGCAAGCTATCTAGTTCCACACGCTGAGAACCAGGGAGTTCTTGTCCTTCATTTTCCCGTAATTGACAGTTATTTATCGCCACATGAAGTACATTAGCAGATGTACTCTGATAAGGCATTACGAAATTGTACGATTTCCATTAATCGTCACAATAAGTCCAACAGTTCTTTCTGAAATTTAGTACTATTCTAGCATTTTCGAGAAAGTCAGCTCCAAGTAGAGTGGAGTTGTTTTTGGCATCAGGAAAAACAATAAAGGGGGTTTTAAACTTTCTGCCTTCCAGAAGGATGGTTTGAAATATACCTAGAACTTCTTTCTGAGTAACGATTCCATTAGCAAAGGATAAGGATATTGCTGTCTTCTCAAAAGCAGCTCCTTGTTGCAGAAGGATATTGTAAAGAGTTTCTCCTGCAATCGAATGACTCCATTTATGCTGATCCTGAGTACAGCATTTCTGTTGGAAGGAGAGAGACTGTTAACTTGCAGAATTCCAAAGTGAGCTGGATCACCCTTTGAAGGATTGCAGTCAGGGCATTTTGATTTGATGTAACCAGGATTTCCACATCCATAGCAGAACAGAGGAACTCGGCTTTCAAATTGCGAATGCCCTCCAAATGGTTTTCTTGGGGCTTCCTTTGCCTTATCCCCCGTTCTTATACTACTTTGTTTATTTGTTTTTGTGCGGAAAGAAGATCTTCTTACGTCTGGTAAAACTTTATGGTTCGACGTCTTACCTCGAGCAATTTAATAAGCGTCTAATTTTTGTACTAGCTCAGATGAGCTTTGAATACCTCCTCAGATATCCACGAAGTGTCCCTTAACGTCCCTCGAAACTCTTCTCTTAAGCTGATCGGTAAGAACCAAATCCTTAAGGGAGTTAAAGTCTTTCACTTCTAGGCTATGTCGCCATTCATCTAAATAATTGTTCAGCTCGAACGCAAAGTCATTCCACAGAGCTTCGGGTTGTTTTTGATGAGTACTGAACTTCGAAACGATTCAGCACCCAACTTGAATCGTTGGAGCAGCACTTGCTTAATGTGCTGGTAATTTCCTAATTTCTCTTTCCTAATTTCAATGCCCAATTCTGCAGCTAGTGTTTTTAAGTCCACTTTACGCGCTTTAGCAAGATACGCCATTGTTTTTTAACTTTTGAAAGAAAAGGGTTAATTATAAAATCCGACAACCACAAATCAAATGCAGTTACTTTAATTTTAAAATAGTTAACCTTTATAATTGAGCATCAACTAATCACTAAAATAGTAAGAATTGGATATTCGAACACAATACTATTTAAAGTATATATTACAGATGTTTGGCAGCAACACACACGCACACAACACACAAAATCTCTCTCTCTCTCTCTAAACTTCGAAAACAAAATTCAAATTCAAATAAACAGAAATTCTGTGATGCACTTAGCCAAAAAAAATACTATAAACTATTCCTTTGAAGGAATAAAATACTGTTTAAAATATTGTAGATATTTGACTGAATGCAAAAATTTAGCTTTAAAAATAAAAATAAAAATTCTCATATAAGAGAAACTCTGATGAAATTCAATGTCGAAACAAAACCTATGATTGAATTTTTTGAAAAAAAATAAAAAATACTCTTCTACTATACTTTTTGTTAACAAAAAAAAAAAATAATAATTTATTTCATTTAAATTCGCATATATTTTATATATAATCAAAATTCTTCAGTATAGTTAGAAATAAAACACAATTTCATAACACTAAAGTTCAATTTAAAAAAACACATTTAATTATAATACTAAATAGGAAATATAAATTTCCGTGACACTCTGGCATCATAAGTAACTTAAAGAGTCAACAGAAAAAGAGTGAAAAATATCGAGGATAAACCAATTTTACAAAACAAACAGCGAGTGCTGTATTCTGAGTTCCAAGTAAAATGAACAGGAGAAAAAAAAAAGAACGTCTGATTTTCACCAGGCAAGGTGTGAGAGACAGAAAATCGGGGGGTTTTAATCAGATTTGAGCCTTAGTAATAAAACGTCCAGTTCGTTCAACTAGCAGTGAAAACTCAAGGTCAGAAGTGAGGGTAAGAAGTTCCCCTAACAAGTACACTAATAGCCATGAATCACAGGAAATGAACAAAAGTGAAAGAGTTTCCTTACTAGGGAAAAGAATTACTCAAATAAAATAGACTAATAAATCATGGCTATTATATATAAACCATAAAATATAAAAACACAAGTAAAATTCAATAAAAGATCAAAATGAATCAGAAAATAAAACAAAATAAAGGAAAGCTGATGCTCCATGAAGACGAATGCAATCCAAAGTTTTTAATTTCCTGGTAGGAAATATAAATTTTCTTGTAATCCGAAAATTTCATCGTACCCGGTAGCTACAGTTTCAGAATCTATACTTTAAAGTTCTATATGAACTAGGTGTTCAGAATATTGAAGATAATTTTGTAAGACTAGTAATCCTCTTAAAATTAAATAACTATTCGGGCCGTGAGTTGGGCGCCAATCTTATAACCGAAACTCAAAAATAACTCCGGCGGCTAGCTCAAATAATTTTAATTGGTTACACATTCTAATTGAGCACAGTTACAATTACATAAAAACAGGAAAAATCTATACAAATACTAAGGGGTTTGCGCGGGCAGACAATGGCACATCCTTTCCTCCTCGAGGTGGCAGGCTGACTGATTAAGTGTTCACACGGCCAGGAGAGGGCGCTCTATTACCATTCGTTACAGTATTGAATTTTAAAAAACCTACCGTCCAAAAAATACAGTGTACGATAAAGCAGAAGTCAGAAAAAAGCTTGGCTGGATGGTGCGGGGAGACAGCTGGGGTTGTATGAAATGTTGCAATGTACACTGAATTATTTAATACTCAGTACTCACTTAACAAAATCATAGCTTCCGGTTATTTATACTGGAGAAAAATAATTTTATATTTTGAGACTAAAATCATCTGACATAAAATAAGTCTTTTTTCCATTTTTTCGAAAGTTAAATCCTTTCGACGAAATATTAAATTTTGAGATTACAGTCGAACCTCCATATTACGAACCTCTACATTGTATATTTTTCTATGTAGCGAACTTTTTCCTTGAACCAAGAATATTTCACGATTTTCTTCGTAAAATAACCTCCCAATAGCGAAGTGCATTTTCTATGTAATTAACTTTTTCTCCTGATTTTAAACTTTTCCCCTATTTTTGAAATATTTCTGGACATTTCAAGCTATATTTTCTTTTAACACATTTTATGGTGGTCATAAATCTTGAACTGATTTTATTAGGTGCCTAACTCACCGAGAGTAATAGAATTCTGTGCGTGCCATTCAAGTCAACCTTTGCAATGCACCAAAAATCCTTTCAAATGAATGAATTTTTGGGGCATTGCAAAGGTGTAAGGCGTATCATGATGCAAAGCATTTTTTTTCAAACAAAAAAAAGCTTAAGCAAAATTAAGAAATTTTTTGAGTAATTAAATTTAAGGACGATATGTGGTAAAGAATATTTGGAATTTCTAGTTATAAAATAATTATGTTTAAATCTACTTGTATAATTTATGTTTGTGAAAATGTCCTTAAAATGCATTAATTTTAATATAAAATTATTTTCTTAATGTTGAAAATACAATGTTTTTCTCGACATTCTTTATTATTGTTTTAATTGTACTTTTTTTTCTTTCTTTTTTATGGGTTACAAAATAAATAGATATTAAATTACAAAAAGGTATGAAAGTAATTTCTTTTTTTAATAGATAGTGTTTATGAATTTAAAATTAGCTTTAAGTGGTTTTTAAAGTACACTGTGGTGTAAGAAATTAAAAGAATTTTCAGACTTGATCGATTATCTCTAGAATTACTGGACTAATTTTAATGATATTTGATATGTATAGGCATTGATACAATTCAAAACAAATAACCATTCAACAATTATAATACACACACATGATCGAGCAGAATACTCGTTGGAATTGGAAGGTAGCGGTTGCAAAGCAGCGGTTGCAGAATAAACAAACGAATTGGGTTAATAGGGGCTATGGCCATACTCTTACAGCTATACAGGCCTCGCAGCGTGATACCATACTCGAAATAAGGAAGTTTATCTGTTCTTTTGGCAATTAGTCCCCCTCGTTCAGCAACGCTATTTCATTTCCCGGATGGTTCTCGGAGGGGGGGTTGCGAGTTGCAATTGCCCTCCTCTGAGTATCCCAAAATGCTCTATAGGGTTGAAGTCAGGAGACCTTGCTGACAAATCCATACAGCGAATATTCTCACTCTCTTGAAAGATTGACCAAAATAGGTCTATGTGGTCCCACGTTATCATCCATCAAAATGAATTCGGGGCCACATGCACCCTTGAAAAGGCGAACATAGGGCTTCAAGTAACAAGAGAGCTTAGAAGCTGTAGCCCTTCTGTTACGCCTCGCTATAATATAAAATTGGTGTTCTTCTTTGGCCGTTGTGGCTCTTGGATGACCTTTCCCAGGCTTTCTCTCGATGGATCCAGTGTCCTGGAACTGTTTCCATAAGTTACACACGACGCCGGGTGCTAAATTGAACTCTCTACCAATCTGAACTTGGCATTGTCCTGCTTCTAGCTTTCCACCAATTCGCTACCTCATTCCATCATCTAAACGTTTGTGGTTACTCATTTTTTAACTGTTACAATTTGAATTGAGCCAATTGCTTCAAAATAACACCAAGCAATTTGCCGAGGTCTGCTGGTGAACGAAATAACTTACACGTGCTATTAAGGAATCCGTACTCCTTCAAAACGGCATTTTCGCCGAAACTTTCGATTTTATAATTTTGATTTGTATTTTAAAAGTTGACCTTTTTCTTTAAAATGGTGCTTAAATTTTGTTTCTATCTAATTTAGAATTTAAGTTATGGGGATTTGAATTTTACTCAGTAGCTACTTTTTGAAACCGGACGTACATGTCTACGTTCAGGAAGTTGAAAAAAATGTTTGTTTACATTTTTATTTTACAAAGTATCGCTTAAATATGCAATAGTAGAAAATTTATACACTTTAAAATATCAATTGGAGTTTTCAGAATCTTCAAAAATATAATTGGCAACAGGTTTTTACTAATATTTTTATCCAGTATCTGGCAGGAAAAGAGAGTGTGTTATTGTTTGTTTACATTTGCTTACGATTGCGCAGTACATTAAAAGTTTCTGTTAAATCATTTTTTATTGCTGAAAATTGTAATTTTTTTCATTTAAAATGGGAAATTTAAAACGCAGAATTAGTGCGAAGAGAAAACGACAATTTCGTGGTAATGGATCTACTAATAAAGATTACAAAAATTGTGGCTCAACATAAACCATCGCCAGTTCTTCAAAGATCAAAATGCCTGCTGTTTTTGATGAAGAAATGACAGAGTATGAACATAAAACACTTACTGGAAATAGAATTATAGATATTTATGTCCCCTTCAATGTTTCTTTACAACTGTTGCCCAAGATGTTTCGAAGATGGCCTATTGCTTTCTGAGGATTCAAGATATGGTTTGTGCTCAAATTTTGTTATAAGGTGTAAACATTGTAACTTTTACTCAGGGTTTTCTAGTTCAAAGAAAACTTTAAACTGTCATGAAGTAAATACAAGATTTGTTTATGGTATGAGACAAATTGGTAAAGGTTTTTCTGCTGGGTTTAAATTATGTGGTACGTTAAATTTACCCAGACTCAGTAAAACTGCTTACACTAATCATGAGAACAACCTCATGTCTGTGATTTCAGAAGTTAGTGAACTATCAATGCAAAAAGCAGTTTCTGAACTGTAATTGTGCTACATCCTTCTAAAAATAAAATAGTTGAATGTGGTGTTTCAGTTGACGGAACATGACAGCGTAGGGGTTACACTTCCATGAATGGGTGTGTCGCAGCTTTGTCAGGTGACACTGGTAAAGTAGTGGACATAGCTGACACTGGTAAAGTAGTGGACATTGAAATAATGTCGTCATATTGCCCCATCTGCAGAAAGATTTCTAAAATGTCTAAAAGCATTGAATCGGAAACTTTTGCAGCACATCACGTATGCCATAGCAATTTTCAAGCTTCTGAGTTAAAAATGGAAGCTGTTGGTGCAACTATAATCTTCCAACGTTCTATTGTGAAGTGAGACCTTAAATATGAACAATATTATGGTGAAGGGGATTCTAAGGGCTTTAGCAGTGTCAAAGATACTTATGGTAAAGATAGTGTCACAAAATATGAATGCATCGGTCATGTTCAAAAGAGAGTAGGTGCGAGATTGCGCAAACTAAAGTCGAAAAATAAAAATCTGTCTGGTAAAGGCAAACTCACCGACTCTTTTATTGACAGATTGCAAAACTATTATGGGATTGCTGTTCGTAGCAATGTTGGAAACCTCTCCGGTATTCAACAAAATGTTATTGCGGTCCGGTTTCATTGCTCATCAAGTGCCAAGAAACCCATGCATGGACAGTGTCCCATCGGAAAAGATAGTTGGTGCTACTACCAGCGAGCACTA